>JANSTS010010476.1:76058-87846 GCA_026546915.1 Sylvicola fuscatus
TTAAATGTATATAAAAAATATTGCTTTTAACATAACCTTACAAGTCACAAAACTAGATGAACGCCGCTACAGGCTTGCTTAATGTTTTCATTTAATTAAAAGTCAAATATTTTATAATTCGTATTAATATAAAGTTAAATATGGGTGAACCTCTTGATAATGTGTCATTTGTAAGTAGAAATTCATCATAAATTTTTATAAAAAATATTAAAATGTACAAACTTTGCAGGTTCTGAATGATAACTTTGCCCGCCGCACTGGAATAACTGCCAAATGGAGGAACGGTGACAGCATCTCTGTTTACGGATACAATCACATAATAACGTAAGACTTCACTCTATTGTAATCCTAATAAAAAATACAAAGATTCATTTCAGTTCGGCCAAAGATGCACCGTCTCTTTTTGCAAATTCTGGCGACGTTAAAATTCATCACCTCCAGTCCAAATTCATCTTCGAAGAGCCAATTTTGCGTAGTCTCATAGCCGAGGCAAACAGTATTTTCCAAGATGTGCAAGAGATGGGTTCAAAAGGCTCACGCAGTGAACACCTGAAGATCTCACGCTCCTACCGCAGTGTTGTTCGCGCCTGTCTCGAGGAGTTGCACAACAAAGTCGAAGAGTGTGAAAACAGTCAACAGAAAGCCGACGATTATCACAATTTCATTACAATTTTCTACTCCATCGAGTGCGTCTGGCACTTGTCTGAGATCCTTCTGATTGATCCGGCGCCATCCAATTTGGTTGTACCACAACTGCTGGAGTGGATACGATTTCATTTTCCCGACGCCGAACGAATGGCCAGTGATATCATGTCGGCCGGACGTAGCACGATGTTGCATCACAACTATTGGGATGTGGTCAATGGTCTGATTGCACAGGCACGTGTTGATGAGGCCCGAGAATTGTTGCAAATGCACATAGCGGCGGATACACAACCGTTTCTGGCGGCTAATGAAATTTTGAAGACAATGCCGGTGTATAATGTAAGTTTTTGTTGGTCCAAAGCTTCATAATTAATTACAATATTTTGAACATTCCAGGCATATGGTTCACTTCCAAAGTTCCGCACCGACTGGCAGTACTGGAAAAACAACACCGACACTAAACTTAATGCAGGCGTGTTGGCGGAAGAGCCTGGATTAGAGGATATCATTCGTCTGTGCATCGGTGATTTGGATGCTTGGTCAAATTTGGCGGCAAAATCAGCCAGCTGGTATGAGTTGCTGCCCGGCTATTTGTTTTACAATGAAACTGCATGCAAATACTTTGAGTTGGGGGCATTTGCCAAGCGATGGCTGGATCTGTGGGCTCAGTCGCATGCGTCCAAGGGCAGAAGTCTGCTCACACATTTGGATCGAGTGATTTTGAATCTTATGCATCGTGATATGCACCAAGTGCTGCATGACATCCAGACAATGGGGGACAACCAATGGTTTGTCGTGCATCTCACGGATTTGTTGTATCATTGTGGACAGCTGCACATTGTGGATGAGGATCAGAATGAGTAAATTGAAGAGTGGAATAATTTTTAAGGAAGTTTCTTTAGTTTTTTTTTTTTCATTGAAGTATTGCTGACAAACTACGGGAATCTCTTCTGTTTGATTTCGGGTCTCAACTTATGTCCAGAGATAATTTATGGATTATCGGTTTGGATTATTTGGAACAACTAAATGACGCTTCAGCTACAATGACAACACTTTTGGAGCGTGTTCCATTTAATAATGAAAAACAAGCGTCCAAAATTATTTACACAGCCCGCAGGAAGAAGCTTCCGGATGTTGGTAAGTGCTTTCAACTAGAATTTGCATCAGAAACGAATAAAAAACATTTTTTCTTACAGAAAAATCAATTTGCCGCATATTGGCGTCTAGAAGTCTGTCTAGGTGTCGCTATGGAAGTGCTTTGGAGTGGGCTATTCGGTCTGGAGATTCAATTCTTGTGTCCTCCATTGCTGACATCTTCCTAAATGTAAGAATTTACTTTCTTGCAATATAAATCCATCGTAATTTTTCTTTTTTTTTCAGCATTACTCCAAATACGGTGAGATGCTCTGCGAAGACATTTTATCTCAAATCGGTGCCAAAATGTTCATGTCTGCTCGCCTGGTGTTTCTTGTGAAATATTTCGACTTCCATCAATTCTACAAACAGAAGGAGTTTGCACAGGCGGCGGAGTTGCTGGTCGGTTTGCTGGACTCCAAGATAACGCCAGAATAGTAAATATTTTCAATCGATTTTTAATTTATTTATTAATTAAACTCTTCCACAGTTTCTGGTGTTCCCTTCTAATTGACGCGATTCCTTTGTTGGAAGCAAAAATCCCGGTCATTCCGTCGCGCGAGACTTACGTTATTCTGCACCATTTGGAGCAGGATCTGGTGCCGCTGTTGCGCAAGAACAAATCCAAACAAGACAGCGCCGCCGCGCTTTCCATGTTCAGTGACTTTCGCATCGAGAACGTTGAGCGACTGGTCGAGATGCTGCGATTGGCAATAGCCAGAAATCTGTCGCGCGCCATTATTGTCGAGAGCAAACTGTCAACGTCTTAACATAAGACATATTTTTATGTAAAAGTTTATGTTTTCTTTGTACTAATTATATTTGATTTTTGGAATAAAACGAATTTCGTGTAAACAGATGACGTTTTATTTATTGAATATCAATTCAGTACAACATATTATAATGAAATATATTATCCTATCATATATTAAAACTACATTTACGAGATTAATTACTTAAAATAATTACATACTTAAAGCGGATGATTACGGAGTTAATTAATTATGGGACAAATAAAACGATCAAAAATTGATTTAAAATCAAACTTTTCGTATTTTCAAATGGAATTGAGAATTTTTTTAATACACAATAATTATGTTTTTTATGCCACTTTTTGACTAGCATAATATTGGGGATGATTAAACAATTATGTCATGTAAATAGATCAATAACTCTATTTTTTTTAAACTTTAAATTATAATTATTACAGAGCAACTAGAAAATTATAAATCGGCTGCTGATTATTTATCAATTTCGAAAGTTAATTGAGATCAAAAAAAATTGTTAAATTGATGTTAATTTGTATTTAAAATTTATTGATTAAAGTTAATTGAATTTTAATGTAGAACCAACTTAATGACCGTTTCTATTGACATTTTAAAATTAAAAGTCTAACCACAAATTCTATACATTAAACAACTGATCACAATTAACTAATTAAATTACCACCTAAACATAATTTATGTTAACAATAATAGAATAAATTCTAATCATTTGGTTGATTTTATGATTTTCGAATAGGCAAACCGCAAGGCCGTGCATAATTAAACGTAAATTCATTCAATAATTCGATTTGTTTAGGACTGGCGAAGACATCAACAGAGAATCTTAAGAACGCGTTCATTCACGTTCGATGTTCTTTGGCATTTTGTGGTACTCCTCCAGTCTATAGCACAACTTCACTGAATATCCAAAAGCGGTTGGCGACGAAAATTTTGTTGGCAACATAAAATGCGTTAATTTTACCTCAAAACAGTAAATAAATCTTCATTTCAAAACTTTTTTATAAAAATATTGTTTAAAAATGGCCCAATTTTGTGTTTCCAGACGTTTTTTTTCTTCATTTCTTGATTATTTGTTTCTTTTAAAGATGACACGTTGATTATCGATACCACAAGATGTTGAATGGCATCATCGACAGTCGCTTGTGTCGGATTCGACAAACAATAAGCGTTTTTACACTACCTTAAAACTTTTCATTTGACAAGACCTCATTTTTTAACTAAACAACGATTTAAGCTCGTCAATATATTACGCTATTAAATATAAGGATCGTTCCTATTCCATTGGTCATCTTAATAGTCCCCAGTACAGTTAGAGTATTCTAGTGACAATGCACGCAAATACTCTTTAAGTCCTAAGACCTTTTCCTTGAAAGAAATTGAATTGTATAAGTCCACAGTGAAATCAAACAGAACCAAAATTTATGGGAAAAGGTGTTAGTTAGTGCTAAAGAAGGGAAACTTAAAAAAGTAAGTAATAAGTAAACAGCTTAGTTACGTGTTCTCTTGACGTTAACATTGTTGGACGGCGGCGGCGTAGTTGAAGGCGAGTCCAAAGATGCAGAGCCGCGCGTCCGCTTCAGATTGCGCTTCGCAAAATCTGTATGTGCCACATTTTTGGCCGATGACTTTTTGTCCGAATCTTTTGCCTGTGCCTGCTTCGAATGACCGGCTGGCGTCTGTGGCGTTGATTTGGCTGGAACAAAAATGCGCTAAAATTTTACCAACTCTACCATAACCTTAAAATATGTGTGAACTTACGTTTGGTAGGTGGCTGGGCGACGGGTGTAGCATGAGTCTCAGGTTCTGACTTTATTGGATTGTGCCTTAATTCAGTGGGCGTTTTCATAAGTTCTGAAAATTCCGACTCCGGCAGATCAAAGTCTTTCTGTTTGTTTGGAAATGGTAGTGGCTCAAGTTCGTCCAGTATGTCCAAGTTGTAAAGTGTTCGCAAATGGGTCCAGATGGCTTCTGATGAGACGTTACGTTTTATCGCCTTGCACATTTTCGACTTGATGCAAATCATTTTGAAGTTGCGATCGATTCCAACTGGCTTAAGGCCGTCTAGCGCGAAAAAAAGCTGAATTTCCTCTTCGGCGGTCCAATCCAGCTCGCCCTTTGGTTCTGTTATGTCCGTGATTTCTTCAATATCTTGGGCGGCCGTGTCGGTTGGCATGTCGGCGGCGTCGTCGTTGGCGTTGCTGGCTCCGTTGTCGGAAGCACCGACCACTGCGTTGCTGGGAGCGCCGTTGTTTGGTGTTATGTTGATTGTATTGTTGGGCACAACGTTGGCTGGAATCCTATTTGAATTGCTGAGTGCCATCGTGAAGAACAAACTTTTTGCGTATTTTCGAGCTTTTCAATTTATTTTTATGTTTTTCAATAAACACAATTAATATTTTGAAAACATAAGTCAACACTTTACGATATAATTTAAATCTTAATTGATTTTTCATTTTGACATTAGGCTCCCATATATATCAAATTATATATATATGTACACACATTTTAGAACATGGTATATATATTTTATATAAATTTAATATTAATCAATTAATAAATATTCTAAAAATGCTTAAATAAATTTAATCTAGATTCTTCACGATTTTCTTTTCAAAAAACAATTATTCCTTTTAAGTTTCTCATTCTGTATAATAAAGAAATATGATGTTAATTTGACTCATTGAATGTCAAATCTATGCAGCTGAAAAGAGGAAAGCCAAAAATCTTCAAGAAATAAAAGTGGTGTTCCCAAATATTCTCAATTTAATCGATTTTAATTACAGGATACACTAATTTTCCAATAATCTCTACTCCGAACTGTCCAATATCACGACCAACAGGAGTAGAAGCCAAGTAGCACCACAAATCCACGTTAGTGGTACTTGTAGTTCCTGTGTTGCTCTGCAATTGAAATTAGATCTTTAAGCACCAAATATCTTTTAAAAAAAATTATTTAAAACTTACTCAGCTTGCCGTAGTTAATGGCATAGAAGAAGACCATTGATCCAGCAACGAGCTGCAAGAATGGTGCGATTCCAGCACGCTTTGGCTGCACATACTTGTGGTTCCAACGCCACCAAGCACGGCTGACCGACGACATCATTGCCGATGGGCTCTTGTTGCGACGACCAAACCAGTTGCCCAGCTCGCTCAATTTCACCTGACCCAATGGAGTATCAGCTGCCGCACCACCGATGAAAATACATAATTATTACATAACTTCAATATGTGACAGCGGCCTCATCGGTGAACGCCTGATTTTATTCGGTTGATTTCCATTTCATTTACTTACCGGTTCCGTAGAAACGGGCTGGATCGTATGGTCCATGGATTTTCGGATTGTACTCCGCTGGATAATCACCGAAAGCCATTTTTTTTTGATCGAGACCTAAAATTCCCGTGTGTGCTGGGTGAAAATTTATACGGTGATTACGTCTGTCGACCAAAAAAGATGGACGACTGATTTGTAGGTGGCGCTGCTTGGCGAGGTTGTCACGAATGACATATCGATGTTATCGAATGGAAGTGCCGGTCCAAGTGGAGTTCTTAAATGTATTGAACGCACTATTTGGAGGAGTTAATATATATATTTTTCAAAACGTTCACAAAAGTCAAAACAGTAAAGAAAAGAAAAAACAGAATAGTGTGACGCCATTGCCGCTTAACAACCAATTTTCAATTTATTTACAAAGATACTTTTGTAAATAGGAGTCATGGCCATGGCATCTGAGGACTTTTACCTTCGCTACTACGTCGGCCACAAGGGCAAATTCGGCCACGAGTTCTTGGAGTTTGAGTTCCGACCAGATGGCAAGCTGCGATATGCCAACAACTCCAACTACAAAAATGACACAATGATCCGCAAAGAGGCGTACGTCCACAATTCGGTGATGGAAGAACTAAAGCGCATCATAACTGACTCAGAGATAATGGCTGAGGATGACTCTACGTGGCCACAACCAGACAGAGTTGGAAGACAAGTAAGATTTATTTGTTTTTAACCTAAAAGTATGACATCAACTAATTGGCCGGTGCTTTTTTTAGGAGCTGGAGATTGTCATTGGAGATGAACACATTTCCTTTACAACATCAAAGACTGGCTCGCTTGTGGACGTCAGCAACTCAAAGGATCCAGAGGGTTTGCGTTGCTTCTATTACCTGGTGCAGGATCTTAAGTGTTTGGTCTTCTCTCTCATCGGACTTCACTTCAAAATTAAGCCCATATAGATCAAATTTACATACTCAACAAGATTTATTTACATTTCAAATAAATGATTTTCCGTCACTATTTTTTTGTCTTCTTCGTTTGATCCATCAGCGAGCCTAAATCCTTAAGCGAGAACTCAGCTGTACCCCTTTCCAAAGGTTTCGGTTGATGAGGTGCCGGTTTCCAACCAACAAAATAAATCACCTGAAACGTTGCTTGAATGCCATCTCCATCTTTTCTGCCATACATCTCTTGATAAATGGCAGCGGCAGCCATCAAAACGTCCCGGGAAATGTGTGTAGGTCGATTAAATGCTGCATTTCCCTCGCCCATCCCTTTGACGTCATTCATCAGCTCAAACATGGATGGATATCCCACCACAATTTCATCTGTGTCAATTGTCAGCATCGTGAAACCTGCACGATTCAAAAGTGATCCAATATCCCTGATTTGTGTAAATGGCGAGATATGCGGTGAAATGCCTCCCATACGTTCCAATTCTGCCAACTGCAAAGACGAGCGTAGCTCAAACAATGTGTCACCTCCAAAAATTGACGCCATAAAGACTCCATCTGGCTTCAGGCAACGCAGAACCGAACTGAAGCATCCTGGCAAATCATTCACCCAATGCAGACTTAAATTTGATACAACCAGATCCAGAGAATTATCGTCAAACTTAAAAATATAATTCATTAACAATTATATTATCTTGGAAAATGTTTAAAGGATTACATCCAAATTCTCTTCATCCATTTCCCTTTTGGTTATCTGAAGTCCGGGTGTGCCTTGCGCTTGCTCCAGCATCTTTGGACTGATATCACACATTATTAAATGCTCAACGCTTTCAGCAAGGACGTGCCGCGATACAAATCCACGACCACAGCCAATGTCAGCAGCCAGTTTGAATTGACGCTTGACATCGAATATCCTGTCAGACAAACGGAACCCAACCTCTTCTTTAATGTAGTCGAATAATTCAACGTCTGGACTGTAAGATGTTTCAATTAGTTGTTTGTTTTGTCAATAAAATTAGTTTTTACTTTAGGGCTGCTCTTTCCTTTTGAAGTCGTTTGGCGTTTCTGTCGAAGATGTTCATCGTTGACTGAATCGCCGATGCACTTTGTGTTGTTGTAATCGATCGGTGGAAGATATTTTGATGTAAATCATTGGTAGACAGGTGAAATATTCTGAAATTGCCGTGGAGGCGTCCCAGAATTGTTCGATTCATCTTTCTGTTTTGTATTTTGTTATTTAGGTTATGTTTTAAAATAACCTCAAAATTAGTTATTTGGTGATTAAATTTGAAGCCCAAAATCGTTTCAGTAATGGACACCAAATGAACTTGTGATTGTCAATTTTAAATGTACATTTATGTAAGTGGCTGATGAACTTGTGGGTCAGAAAAATTATTCAGAAAGAAAATAAATCAATCAACAATTTTTATTTCATTCTCATACAAAATTATACCAAAAATTTCAACAAATAATATCGCAGATCATCAAAGATGATTCCTGCACTAAAAAAATTGGAATTTTATATACAAATTTCATTGTAACAGCTTTCTATACATTATTATGGATCATGGAACGACTAGACAGCGCTTATGTACTACAAACTACTATGCAAAATCTGCCCATTTCTGGTGGGATGCTGCTTCTAGTCGATTTTAGCGAAAATGAATGCTGTTCTCGATGGCAAGTAAGCTTGAATGAAATTACGACGTCCAGCATGTCCGTCCGGGTTGGTATGGTGGACTATATTCTTGTCCACAAGGTTGTGACCTCCAAATTCAGGGTCGTCTGTGCTCAGTACAATCTTGTATGATCCAGCCACTTCCACGCCTGAAAATTCAAGTATTATGAATAAACTGAGAACATTCAAACGCTTAAATTACTTACCAACTCTGTAATCAGTGAAGCTTCTATTATAATGGAAGTTAAAGACAAAGATGCAACCAGCACGTTCAAATGCAATAATCTTGTCACCCTCGTGCTTCCAGCTGACGTAAGCCTTTAACAAATCATCATAATCAATAATGAAACTCTTGAAATTTATATAAAACTTACTGGATCGCTTCCCAACCATCCATACTTCTGCTCCGTCAAATTCATAGCCTTATCAAATTCATTCAGATACTTGTACTTTAACAAATCATCATCAACCAGATGCCACTGACGTCTGGCATAATGATAAGAACTGTTGTTGCCCGGCCGTGGAAAATCCAACCACTCTGGATGACCAAACTCATTGCCCATAAAGTTCAGATACGCCTCGCCGCCCAGCGTGTGCGTAATCAATCGAATCATTTTGTGAAGAGCAATGCCACGGTCAATAATCAAACTGGAGTCCGACACGACGGACATGTGAGTGTACATTTCCTTGTCCATCAGCCAGAATGCCAGCGTTTTATCGCCCACCAGCGCCTGATCGTGACTCTCAGCGTATGCCACAGTATTTTCGCGCCAACGTCGATTTGTTAACGTGTGCACAATGTCACCCATGTTCCAGTTCTCATCCTGCATCGTCTTCAACAGTTGAATCCACTTATCCGGAATGGCCATACCCAAACGATAATCAAAACCGATTCCACCTTCATCAACTGGACGACAAAGCGTCGGCATTCCAGAAACGTCCTCGGCAATTGTGGTCACATTTGGATCCAAATTGTGCAGCATGTAATTGGACAACGCCAAGTAGACAACAGCATCAGTGTCAACGTTCAGTCCAAAGTACTCATGGTAACCGCCGCTGAATCCTTCGCCGATTCCTCGTGAATGATACAGCATCGAGGTGACACCATCAAATCGATAACCGTCGAAGCAGTACTCATCGTGCCACCAGCGCAAATTGGATATCAGGAATCGCAACACCTCGTATTCGGTGTAGTTGAAGAGGCGACTGTCCCACAACAAATGTTCGCCACGCGAGCCGTCATGGAAGAAGCAGCTGTTCGTTCCGTCAAAGTGATTCAATCCATCTTGAGTATTCTTACTGGCATGTGAGTGGACGACATCCAGAAGAACATACAAGCCCAGCTTGTGTGCGGCGTCAATCATGCGCTTCAACTGTTCCGGTGTGCCACAGCGACTGCTCGCCGCATAGAAACTTGTCACCTGATAGCCGAAACTGGCGTAATACGCGTGCTCCATGATGGCCATCACCTGAATGGCATTGTAGCCTTGCCGAACGATGCGTGGCAGAATGTTGTCAGCAAAGTTGTCATATGAACCAACTTCTGCTTTTTCTGTGGCAATGCCGACGTGACATTCATAGATTCGCAGCGATTTTGGTGGCGGTGGACGTTTCTCCTTAAATAAGTAACGCTCTGATGCTGGTGGATTCCAGACGCGCTGCTTGAAATTCACTTGATCTTGCTGGACTACGTATTTCGCCCATGGCGATAGACGGTCCAGAAGTTTGCCGCTGCCATCGCGAACTATTACTTTGATTTCAGAGAGATGGGATATTTGTGGTGTTCCGTCTTCTTTGGGTGGCAGTATCAGCTCCCATTTGCCATAATCAAGCTTCTTGAAGGGATGGTCAATCCACTGCCAGTTGTCTGTAAGAATAGATAATCACAATCATTTTATTCAACTATATTTAAGGATAAGGATTTTACTAAAGTCTCCTGTCAAGTAAAGCTCCTTAGCGCCTGGAGCCCACTCCCGCGCAATGACAGTTCCATCTTCAAGATAATGAAGGCCGTAATACTTATACGCCTGAGAGAATGTTTCCATGCCGCCATCATTTTTGTTTATTCTGTCGATCCACTCCTTGAGGCATCCATGTCTTAAATTAAAAATTAGAAAGAAATTTAAAATAAAATTGAATTTTAAGTTGAAGGACAATCGGTTGCTGTCTTGGCTTAAATTAAAATGGATTAATTCAAGTGACCTTCAGGTGACATTGTAGCTGGGTTTTTTTCTAAAACATTAAAAACACTGAATTAAGCGACAGTTTGTCGCGGCCTTGAAATTATGCCGGCATAACAAATTTGCACACGTCATCATAACTGTGCTGTACATAACAGTATAACCTTTCAATGACATTGAATTGCCCGGTTTCTAATGAGGAACATTTTGGAATGTTCTTGAAACTTCACCACCGTATTCACCGTACCTGCGGCGAATTTCTTGTTCGTAATCCTTCAGATATGGATCCATCTGCAACAGCTTGTCAATATCTTTAACCTCCACTTTCATCGAGTCCCCCATTTCGTCGTTTTTTATGGCACAAACTACACAAAACGATGAATTAAACTCAAACTGAAGATAACCAAATCTTTGGAATCTGTGATGCACTTCCTAATGTTTTTCCTTGTGGAATATTCTGCTTGGAAGATGTGCACTTCGAACGACAGTCGACTTAAAACAGATCACTGAATTGCTGCATCCCACTGATTTGAAGCCGTGTCTCACTTTGCGTTCACACTTGTAATCAGCTGATGCAAAGTGCCAAAATATTCTTGGCGCTATCAGTTCTCCCGCTCTGGCTGCAGCCACAGGCGGCATCAAAACAAAACAACGCACACAGCGAAGACGCGGAACGCGTTGGCCGATTCGTGATTGGAGATTGTGCGCAACTGCACTGAACAATTGTTTACTTCTAGATCTGCCGGCTCGTTGCACATTTGTGGACGCATGACGCAATTACAGGCAATTTATGTATTTATTATTAATGCCAATCTGCTTCGTTCACGATTTGCGGCGCCTTGGTCTGGTTGCCAACCGCCTACAGGTATAGAATCAAGTTTATTCTTGTCTGCCCAACACGCGCTTTGCAGCTAATTTCAACAATTGATTCTATTTTTAATTGGCTAGTTAATTGAAAATGACAATTTCATTCTGGTGCGGATATGTGTCGGATGCTGCGGGTTGTGATGCAAGCAGCGAGGTCATGCCGCAACTGATAAGAAGTATAAATACATTGGAATGAAGCAAACATTGCAGCGTCCTTGTATTTTATGTGGTTTTATTTTAAATGGAAGATTTGAAATCATAAAGTTCGTAAAACAGTC
>JANSTS010010476.1:93924-111911 GCA_026546915.1 Sylvicola fuscatus
AATATTAGTAATTAACATTAACTTGATACATAAAATAAAAAATTTAGATAATTAAAAACGATTGCGATTCAATTATCTCCTGTGGTTGTTGATCTTTTGTCTAATAAAATTTTAGGAATTGTTGGTATTTCTCTCAGAATTCCATGGTCTAAAAAATTTCAATTCATACAATTTTCAGGATTATATAATGAGAAGATCATAATAGATTAGTCTCTGCAATTAATTTTATTTAAAAATATTTGTGTTCCTAGTCCATAGAATTTCACTTAATCTCCTTGTCCACAAAGAAAAGAAGTAAAATGCAGGAAAAAAAGACTCAAACTCAATACTTTCATAATGTTCTCTTTATTCCATGGTATAAAATAAAATTAACCACAATCAGCGAAAATTAAATGAAATTTAGAATTAACTTTTAGCTACACAAAAGTAAGTGTGCTCTCACAGGAACAACAACAAAATAAAATATTTACTATCATGGCCTTCAAAAACGCTTTAAATTTTCTTTAAATATCCGCCCAAGGTATCGCTCTGAGTCTTCAAGTTTTTGTGCTTATTTTAATAGAATATCCATAAAATAGCGCAACAAATCAAAATTGTTCTAACTAAAATGTGTATAGACACATGTTTAACATAAATTCTTTCTAAACAAACTTAAATATGGTGCATCCATCTCTAGAAAGCATAAATTGGGGACTCTTTCAAAGTTTTAATAATTATTGTTACTCAGATTGTTGTTATGTACACAGCACAAAAAAAATATTTAAAGAGAATGACTACGAGTCAAATATACACGTAAGAAACGCTTAATATGGTATTATCTGAAGTCAGGTAGTTCTAGCGAAAGGGATGCATCTTAAAACTAAAATAAAACGATGTAAAACTACTAAAGTAGGGCACAACATCAAAAGAAAGAAAACTGCGACAAATGTGTGTCCCGTCCTAATCTAGTTCTCCAAACGGTTGGATCAATCTTTATCGGCAATAATGCTGGCAGCGTCCTCAGGGGATGTCTCCTTGTCGCTGATGACAACGCCACTATCAGTAGACGCTTCAGTCATGGGGGACGCCGCCGCCGATGGTGATGACGACAAACTGGACGATGAGTTTGTGCACAATTTAGAAATAAACATTTTTGGTGTGGTGCGTCCCTCCTGCAGTAAGCCATCCGGACTGGGGCAAACCGATGAGGTGGGCGATTGTCCCGACAACGGTGACAAAGTCTCGCCAAATATTTTTTTCGTTGGTGGCGAATACGTATTGACACAACTTAGCTCCTCCATGTCGGTGAATCTTCGCTTCACAGCTGTGCCCAGAGTGCTGGGCCTCATTGCAATGGGCGACATCGAGCGTCTTGTTGTGTATGAGCGACGTGTTGGCGATGGCGACAAGCCGTATGGCAACGTTCGCAGTCCAGTGCGACTGGTCGGTGATGGACTAGAGCACGAGAATGGACCCGTCGGTAAAGTCACATGCAACGGCTTCGACAGATCAGTGGTAGAATCAGTGCCCTTTACTGAACATGCTTCCGTGCATATCGACAAGTCCTCCCAACTCTGGGACATGTGCATGGCGTCGTGTACAACGCGCTCGTGACTTACTTCGCGGCTATTGTTCACGTCGGCGCACTCTTCTTGTCGCAGCTGTGACACTCTTGGAGTGAGACGAGGACCTGGGCTGCGCGCTATCGGGCTAAAACTGGCTGAATAGCGACGTGCCCGTGGTGTAAATATGTTGAAGCTGGATACCGGAGTATTGTTCATTCTGTGAAAAATATTTTTGGCAGGTGAAAAAAACACATTTCTACAAATCTCAATAAGTATACTTACTTGGAAGACGAATTTGGTGTTTGTGTTGAGGCCATGGTTTGTGCTGTAGCAACTGGTGCAAGATTATTTATGTGTGGAGCACTAGAACATCGTTTCAATGCGCTCAATGCATCAACATCCATATTATTGTGAATTGAACTTTTGCTTCAAAAATTGTCTCACTTTTTCCTCGAGATGGTCTTTCGTTTAATAACTTTGATCAGCTGTCAGTTGAAATCAAAACGTCAACAAAATTTAAACTCATTTTCACAGCCAAATGCGGCCAGTTTTTTTTATAAAAATCAATCTTAGATTCAGGCACAACACTTTGAACAATTCCTCTTTGTCACCTGAAGTAATTTTTCTCAAAAATTTCAAAGGAAACTTCCGATTTTCAGACGATAAAAAGTCTGTTCCTCGGCTGTCAGATGAACACAAATGAAAATCCTTACAGCGCGCCTCAAATATATGCGTTCAGCGTTCACCGTTTATGCTTTGATCTTTCTGACAAACCAAACCGATTGTAAATGCGATGTATGTTCACTTTTCGCCTATATGATGTATTGGACATGTGTCTCACTCGCAGGTAATTTCAACAAATGTACAAGCTAGCTGGCTCGTTTCGACGGACACAAAAGAAAATATGAGAAATTTGTTCAAGAAATATATTACCATTTATGTACTGGCAATAATAAATCTCGATTTAATTAATCACTTTTATAATTCAAATTATTGTTGTTAATTTCGTACCAACTTAAGTTTGACAAGTACAGCAAAACTCACTTATGTCAGAATTGTGGTTCGTTGTTTACATTAACGTATGTGTATATGTTGACGCGCCAATTTCAAAATATTTTATTATTATCATATATACTATGTTTCTGCTGGTTTTAATACTTTGCTATTATTTTTTACTATTTTTGATTGAAAAAGTTTTTCCATATTTGGGGAGGAATTTTATTATATGTAAGATACTCTTAATTGAAATGAATTGGCCAAAGGAAAAATTGTTATATTTCAATTTTTTTTATGTTAAAAGTTGTTTAGAAGATAAATAAGAAAAAAAAACTATTTCCTTCAATTTATATCAATAAATTTGCAAAAAAAAATTAATTTACAAATTTAAGGCGAAAAAGACTAAATTAAAAAATCTGATGCAATTCAATTTTAAGAAACAATCATTTTTTTAAATTTTGTTTAAATATCAAGATGACCCAAAACTGGCGTAATTAGCTCAAGTTGTCAACAAAATGAATCATAAAATTTCCAATAAACTGGGACGAATGGAAAATTTTTCGGTTTCAAACTTTTGTGAGGTCGTTTACTTCGTCTAGCGGGCGTGACTGGTGAATTGTGTCTGAAATAAAGGTGGACTAAAGAAAAAGAAACCCTTAATAAACCTAATCTGCAGCAAGGATAAAATGGTTACGATTTTATTACATGAAAACCAGATACAGAATATTGTTTTACTACCTGAATGGATAGGGGTCTCAATGGTTGCACGGTGCCTTGTTTAGTCATTTATCATCTTTCCCTTTTCGTCGTCATCCAGCCAATTTGGACTCTCTGCGGTATAGATAATATATTTGCTTCTTAAAATTCTAACTAATAAATGCATAATTATTTGAAATTATTAAGTAATTTTAATAATTGTTGATAATAAATTTTGAAGAATCTAACAAAATCTTTCCAACACAAGATATTTGTATACAAAAAAATAATCTCCGTAAAATAATCATTTTTCAATATCTTTACTTAAATTTCAGCTTAGAAAAAAAAACTGGACTTTGGGAACTCCAAAATTAGCAAATCAGATTAAAATATTATTGTTTATTTGTTTTATATTTGGAAAAAACTCTTATAAAATCCCTGTACTGGATCCCTGTATTGGAATAATAGATTTCTTACTGTTTTTTCTTTATTTTTTGGACCCAAAGAACGAGCACGGTTTAGGTAAAAAAAATTAATTATTTTACTTAGGAAATAATTAAACATTATTAGGTGTCCTAACTGTAAAAATAGGTTTAAAATAGTTTTGGTAAAGTACAAATTATTAATAATAAAAATACTATTTGCCAAAAAATGAAAGATGAACTAAACAAAATTGATAAAAGAAAATTAACATCACAGAAACGTAAATAAAAAGACGTCACAATAACCTTTTCCAAATCATTTATACATATAATTATAGTTCATGTGCGTGCATATGACCACGTACTTCTCCCATGTGAAGATAGCTATGGCCAGAGCAATTCGTAGGTCATGTCACAATAAGTCGTCTAGAAATATCAATAAAAAAATCATGTGCCCAATTTAATTACTTATGTACTGTGGTTTATCGACCGAGACTGGAAAACTGAAATGATTTAGACATTATTATTTCTATTATTAATTTATATTTAAGATGGGATGACCTTTCATTGGCCCCTGAAGATTTTATTTCAATAGAGTGTATCAGATCCGCGAATTTGGGAATAAAAAACGTACAAAACATACAACTATCTTTATTGATAATTTTTTCTGGTTATTCAAAACAAAAATGGCGACTTTATAGCCACCGAAACTCTGTAATAATAATACCAATTAATACAATCATAATCTTTAAATATAAAACAGTAATTTTTGTTCATTTAATACAAAATAATTTCTTTACTTGTTGATAAGAAAAAATACATAAAATTTCCGAATAAAACCGGTTTAGATTGGACAATTTGTGCGGCTTATAAATTATAGTCCTTGAAGGTATGACCTTTTTGTTTTTTTTGGTTAGTTCTTTGAACTATTTTTTTTATACTTTTTTGGGTTGTTTTACTTGAACTTTCTTTATAATCTTAATTTGGAAATAATCAATTTCTTGAAACATTGTTTCCAGAAATCAGACCCCAGCCTCTGCGTTCAGTTTGACGCTTCGTGTGATGATAAAAATAGCGGAATTCGAACTGATGCAATCGTCATGTGATGAAAATATTTTGAATATTGAAATAAATTCGTTTCGTTTGCCTTTTTTTTTTTTTTACCATTTTATTGCCATTTCACGAGCACATATTCATGTGTCCGACTAATAACGATTCCCACCAACAGCGATAGCCTTTGCTTAGAGCAATACTTCAACTGATAACCCGTCCTACAAAATATCGCTCCCGCACACACGCGACCGAATTATCGTCATAAACAAGATTTATGTAAATCTGAGAGAGAACTCTGGACTTATTTAAAGATGATCAATGTCTCCAGAAAACTTCTGCTCAGTTCTTCAATATACTTGAAGCGACGAAGATCTACCACCCAATTCTCCACTCAAATTTTGTGATCAATTTTAAACCTAACTTTCATTCAGTGTCATCGAAGGAGGACGACAGACAAATTCACTCATACAAAAATAAGAAAAAAAATACATTTTACTGTCGCTTCTCTATTTACATACTTTATTGTGATCCAAATGTGCAATATTTTGTCAAAAGCACTTTTAACAAGTCCTGCGACAATAAGAACTTAAACAATAAAAAGTGATTTTGATAGGTTTTCCTTTGTTGTAAACTGTCAATCCTTTTCTAATACTTAGGAAAGGTAATTTAATGGTGACCGTCTGTGGAATCAATAAAGAGAGTGCAGCCCTGTTGAATCTTTTGTCGCAATTGTGGAATTCGGAAGCGACTGCTGGATACCGCGATAGTCAGACAGCGTCTGGTTTAACCTATTTCCGTTTTGAACTGTGTCAAGGTATGTTTTTTCGTCAAAACTCAGTTTTGCTATAGAAAATTTAAAAATTAAACATTATTTAACATATTAAAATTTGGATGGCTACCTAAACGGGCAGTTGCTATACAGAAAAGTCTGTTTTTTAAACACGCATTTCCTCACGTAGGCTCCGTTTTCTTATCAGCCGCCATTTTACATTGCTAACTACAAAAAAAAACGCTGATAAGGCTGTCGACAGCAAAACAAAAGTTGATGAATTAATATTTGAAAATAGGGAGTAATTAAATCCCAATGAGATTTCATCAAAACCAACAAAACCTTCTCAATTTTTTTTATCAAAAACAAAAAGTAAAGATGTTTTTATTTTGCAATTCAGAGTGTCTTAAGATGGCTGCTTTACCGCATGGAGCGTTTGCCGCATGCAAATTGCGTCACTATAGTGATCGGTCAGACCAAAAGCTGGCACGAATCCAGACAAACGAGAAGAAGCAAGAGCCTCCTCACAACAACTACTCCAAGAAACGTAAATTTTGTTAATCTGACATCTATAAAATTACGTTAAAAATAACAATATTTTATTGATTTGTCCATAGTGATGGAGTACACTCCAGCCAAATACAATGGCAAGCTCATGAACAGCATCTGGAGCCACTACAATCGCTATTCGCCGCATAACATCAAGAGTAACGACGATGATAACAACTACTACTTTGTAAACCAGCAGCAGTAAGTTCAATTTCTTATTATTTACGTTAATGTGTATTTTTTTTCGCGGATTTTTGTAGACTCTATTTAATTCGGTTCATGCATGTGTTTACTTGTTAATCGTTGTGATTAAGTGACATTGAAATTGTTTGTTTTCAGTGGCAATGCTGCTGGTTTGGCCAAATCCAACAACTGGCTTGGAATTGGCAAAATGGGCGACGAATGGAAGTTCCCATCGCCCAAGAAATAGACTGTCAGCTCTCGACGCATCCATTTTATTATTTCGCAGAATATATATGTATATGATATGTGGATTGGTGTTGTGTGGACTTTCATGAACATTGGAGCCGTTATCGTTGTTTTTACTATACAAACTTTGGCGACCCCCAAATATGAAGCACAGATCAATGTCGAGGGGTTTTAAAAATACTTATGAATTATCTTGTAAATTGTGCTTTAGATTCGCGCGATATTTTTTATTGTAATATGTGGTCCATATATTTTTACCTGAGAATACTTAACTATTTTCTATTTTATTATTGGCTTGTTAGTGCACGAAATACTTATAGAACTAAGAAAAATGATATTATCTCTATATACTAAATTGTATTTTTAGTAGAACTGAAAAATGGATGCGACGTGATCGCAGTTATGTTAGGTAAATATAATATTCGATATGAATAAAATGCCTTTTCTAGAAGGCTTTATATATGATTATATTTTTATTGATTTTCTTTTTTTTTTTAACCAAATGGTTTCTGATTTGACAAAAAATCTCATGAAGAGTTCCACGTAACAGGCGTCCCCAAATAGCTCCTTCGCAGCTTTTCGCTTAACTTAACTTATCTTAGAACAAGACTAATTAAAAAAACTAATGTCGTTTTTTTGAGACCTTGAGACCAAAAAGTTGTGAAGCATAATTTGATGGTTAAAATTTTAACGTTATTGTAGCATCATCAAATATAAAACATTTATCTTAATAGTTTAAGGTAAATGCTATTTTTAGTCTAAGTGTCTCTGAAGGTCATATAATGGACCCAAAACCGATTTTTTCAGGAAAATCAATATTAAATGTGATTAAGACTTCGTTATAAAAAACAAATTTTATCCTGATTTTCAATATTCCCTTCACATAAACTGTTTAGCATGATTTTAAGGGTCACTCTAGAGGTCAATTTATTTAATGTTGAACAACCCTTATTCGCAATGGAAGTTAATAAGATTCAGACAGAAAAAATAATTAGCCTATTCATTGGTAGATGGAAGCCACATCTCTTTTAAGGAATTCATGTATTTTCGAAAGGCGTATGTAATATATATATATCTAAATAGATAGACAGAAATAGAAAGCTATATAATATATGTAAATTAAATAAATGTTTTATATAAAAATGGAAAAGTTATTTTGATAATAAGTTGTATTTCTATTAACCCAAGGTAATTCTGTTATTAAAATACTATGGGCATTTGAGTTAATAAATAGTGACAATTGGACAAACCGTACCTCGTCGCTGCAGTGCTGAAGCCAACCAAGGTAGGCCGCTACATCTTAAACAATTCTTTTCGCGAATAAAAGCAAACGTCAAAATAGAACAAAATAAATATCAAACATAACCTACAAACCAGGCTAAACAGATGGGCTGTAATAACGTATTTATTTTGTATCTCTTGTAAAATAAAATTAAAATAACTAGTGTCATAACTTATCAAGTTAAAAATTAGTAAAAGAAACCGCCACAGAAATGTCTCGCGAAGACAAAATCGTATTGAGCTTCCATGAATCTCTGCTGCGTGAATCCGATATAATGCTGCTGCAGCCAACAATGTGGCTGAACGATCAGATTATATCATTTTTCTTCGAGTACTTGGAGAAAGTTGTCTTCCCGGGGAACGAGCAAATACTCTTCATCCCACCCGAAGTAACACAGTGCCTGAAAATAGTGGCAATCAGTGAGCTGCCAGTCTTTCTCACACCATTGAAGGCCGATCAAAAATCGTTTATATTCTTTGCGCTGAACAACAACTACAAGGACGAAGCCGGCGGTACACATTGGAGCTTGTTGGTGTTCTCGCGTCCTGAAAATTGCTTCTTTCACATTGACTCTATGGACGGCTCCAACATAAGTCAATCGCAATTGTTGGCGGGAAGCATCAGCGATTTGCTGGGATGTCCGGGCGCTGACTGTGTCGAATTTGATCGATCGCAACAAACTAACTACTTCGACTGCGGAATTCATGTGCTCTGTGAAACGGAATTGTTGGCTGAGTATGCTGTGGCAAATGGAAAAATTGACGGAGCCCCACAATTAAGCCGACATGTTCTCAAGGAGATGCGATACCGACTGATTGATATAATTAGAGACTTGGGTGGAGCAGCTTAAACTAGAAATACAAACCATTGACGATCAATATATATTTATTGTATTTTATTATTAAAATCTTTTTTGTTGTTATTTGTAATAAGATTCATTGAATTTATCGCGTTTCTAAAGTATTCTATACAAAAAAAATATTGTGTATGACCAAACAATGTTAAGGCTACGCGGTAATTTCTGGTGCGACCCAACCTCCGAACACCTTATCCAAAGCACAAGCCACCGCCAGACACAATCTATCGTTATTTGTGTTGGCAATAACTTGTATTCCAATGGGAAGTCCGTCACTACTTAAGCCGAGAGGAATGGCAGTGGCTGGCAATCCCAAAACGTTAATAATTCCAGTATAACTAAAATTCAATGGCATCGACAGTGGTTCATTGTGGTAGGGAGCCGGTGTGGGATTAGTTGGATATAAAAGCACTCCGTTGTTGCCCAACATATCCTTCATGTCAGCTAACAACTTATCCCGCTGCTCGACTAAATAGACGTGCTTCGGACTGCCATATTTGATACCATTCTTCTCAATGATGGCCGTCATAATCCCGATAAAAGTATGATTAGACATTCCAACACACCATTTGGCGAGCTCAGCGAAACAGTTGATTGGTCCCTCCAGATTATTGAGCTGTATATCAAAGTCAGTGCCATTTGGGTCCTTCATGTTGCCGAACCAAATGGGAGCGGAATTTCTCATCTGTTCCAAAAACACTTCCTGTGGCTTCTTCTTCCAGGCAGTTTTCAAGTGTTTCACAACCTTCTCCATTGCCTCCCTAATATCAGGATGGACGGGAGAAATCAAATGGCCACCGCCGTCATTATATTGGTAGAAAACATTCAAGTCTTCCACATTTACCGGCTCATCAAGTTTCAAGATTGGCGCCTTATCACCTGCGATGATTTTCAGACATGGCTTCAAATCAGTAGGAAATCGACACATCGGTCCGATGCCCAAGAAACTATTTTGTTCCTTACTAAATGGGATTGGGAATTGGCCCTTGTTCGAGACGATAAACTTAGACGGCTTGTGGCCATAGACGCCGTTAAAATAGGCCGGCATTCGAATTGAACCACCGATATCTGAGCCAAGCCCAATTGGAGAGCCAGCAGCACTCTGTAAGCAGCCCTCGCCGCCACTGGAGCCACCCACAATTCGATTTGTGTCATAGGCGTTGTTAGTTCTACCGTGAACTGGATTTGAACTCTCCCACCACATGCAGCATTCCGAGACGTTGGTCAGTGCAAATGGAATTGCTCCTGCTTCCCGCATAAGGGCCATAGCGTCAGAGTCCTCTGGCGCACGATACGTTCGCCGTTTGTGTAATCCAGCCGTTTGCAGCATTCCTTTAACGGCTAGGCAGTCTTTTGTGGATATTGGAACACCCAAAAATGGCTTCTCTCGTTCCAAATATTCCAAGTCATGGATTTTCGATTCAATCAGCTTATCGACGGCTGCCGCCTCTTTGAGAGCATCGTCAAATCGATTGTCCACCACACAATTTAAGATGGGATTCACTTCTTTGATTCGAGCTATGAACGAATTCATAACTTCAACGCTTGTTATCTGTTAACAAAGATAATTTAAATATTTGTCATAATTAGTCAATTTGGTGTTACCTTTCCAGTGCGAATTTTATGCGCCAAACTGGTGGCCGATTCCAGAAGTGTTAGGTCGCTAATTGGTGGCATCTTCTTGCCTTTTACACCGTAGATTCTGGTCAGTAGCATTCGAATGAAGAGCATGTAGAGACGATGAAAAATGCTGACGCTCACTTTCCACAGGGACGTCGGCTTTTTGTTCATCGCTGCTTGGGCGGCCATTTTTTTGTATTTCTTTCGATCACTTTGGTCGGTTCGTTTGGCAAGGAATGTCTTGAGCGTATGCTTTAAGCGTTGACTAAGATTCATTTAATCTTATCGTAATCGCAATAACATTTTCGTCTATTGCTAATGTTTGTTCTGGAATAAAACGACAAAAACATTTAGTAACTGAGGATAGAACTGAAGATTACTGGTGATTTGAAGCAATTTTATTGGCTTCCCTCAATACATAAAATATTTTCCGCGTTGTAATAAACAATTTCAGGTTTTCCGATAAACTTTTCACGGTACGTTAAGCCAAATGATAAACGATAGCAAATACTGGAAATTGTTAAAGTCATACGGTAACAGAACAACTTGCTCACACCTGCTATCAGTTAATCTTATCAAATGTTTTTTTTTTTAATAGACTCACTGATAAACAATAAAGATTAGGAAGGAAACTATAAGAGGTTTAGCAAACTCACGCAATTTAATTTTCGTTCAATAGTTTCACAAAAAATTGATTCGATTCGTTAATTTTCGCTACTGTTCAGGCTTTTTCGTTCCATAACGAAAAACAAATATTTGTTCGTTTATTAAATTCGTCTGTTTCCTATTATTGTTATCTTATATATTTATGTGCAGGACATACTGCAGTGGTAAGGCTCTATTGACAATAGTGCTCCGTATTTGGCAAACACTCAAAGATATACGAATTACGAATTTATGAAACGTAAAAGATAAATGTGTGGCCTAGATAAGAGCTGGTAACATATGTTTATTTATTTACAAAGGCTACAAAATGCGTCCAAAATAAACAAATCGTTATAAGGAGGAGCCGGATGTTTAGAAAATTGTCTATGCACACCATTAACTGTATTTACAGCATAAGTTGTATATCATTAAAACAATTAGTCGGCGTATTTGTGTTGCTTGCGGGATATAAAGTTATGTTCTAGCCTGGAAAAGTCATTATAAAAATGAAGTCTGTAAATTTTTCCAGTTATTAATTATAAAGATACAGGGTTGGTCAATATTTTGTGATTTGAAATGTAAATTGAAAAAAACTTTATTTTCAAACTGAACCTGTATGTCTAAAGAAATTGATTTAACAAACATTTTTAAAACAAAGAAATCGCGTTATTCACTTAAAGATATTGTTTAATTCAAACAATGACGTGATATTTAAAACGCAATTGCTTCTCTCATACGAGTGCGTGCATTGCATACAGCATTTAATACTTATTTTTAAACAATATTTTGTATTTGGCAATAATCATTATAACGAATGGTTTGTTGAATTTCTAATAATAGCGATCACTGCTCCAAATAGCCAATGATGTACCCGAACAGAAGCAAGAGCTTTAATTCAGAATTTTTGTGACATACTTCTGCTTATGCACACATTTACATGCTTCAATATATTTATAATGTTATGCTGATAAACTAATTCTATTGTAACAAAAGATTATGTTAAAATAATTTTTATGATCTTAAAATTACTGCATCAAAGTGCAGTTAAAAAAAATTATTAGTTCATAAAAAAATCGCATACAATTAGTCTTTGTGCTAAGACTAAAAGTTCACTGACAAACAACAAATTCTTAAGTAAACAAATAATTATCACTTGTGATTTCTTCAAGATTCAGTAGTGGCAAACGGTCAATCCAATTTATTCTCTTTGCATGTAACACGAATCACATTCTTAGCGCCAAATATAAAATCAACGGTTAAACAAGAAAAACAATCAAAATGCAAATAATCATTAATAGACCTTGACTATCAATTTCACGTGGCAAATGACGTAATGGACAAATATTCTTTAATTGGAATGTCTCACAATGAGAAAACGATGCAAGCTCAATAATATTTTTACTTTTAACTGTGAAATTCAATTGCTGAACTGGAATGACTAAACACAATCGTAAGTTGTTTAAAATGATGAAGTCATATTTTTTACTACAAACCAAACGCATGTAAGTTGAAGATGTGTGGAATTGTCGCGTCGTTTATTAGTTTTATTGTCAAGTCATACACAAGGGAAATTATTATTTTAGACAGAGAACTGCGTCTGTGTGATCTTTGGATGCTTTTAGCGGTTGATTTCGATAATTTACAGACTTTTTTGTCGACTTAAAGATAATTCTTGTTCCACAACTTTATTTAAGTGGCACGAAAGAGACTCAAGCATCATTGACATTGTTGAGTTGTCATGTATCGCTTTTATTCAGGGACTTAGCTTCATTGGCATTTTTTATGTATATGGAAAATGATTGCCTTGACATTGGTTTCAAAATTTTATACTTGAGACAGTTGAATAGAAAACGTAAAAAATTGTCTTTGAGCTGATTAGAGCGAAATTTGTATTTAATCAATATATTTGATTAAATTGATTCAATCGAAAAAAAAATTAGTAATGTTTAATCTTGTGGTAAAAAAAGACTTAAGTCACAATAAATGAACAGAAATAGATAAAAAAAAACTCGATAACGAATAAGAAATATGGTCAGCAGAAAATTGCTTTACCGCAGTCCTCATAAAACTATCCATTTCAAGAACAGATTCTTAACATTTAAAACACAAAACAGGTTCTCAAACATATCTTGAACTTTGAATTGCAAATTAAAAAAAAAATACTGAAAGCTTTGAAGATTCTCTTTAAAACTCACTCAATAACTTTAAGTTTACTTGCAATTTATTTGATTGAGATTCATTAATAACACATTAAGTTAGTAGAACCAACATAAAAAATCAATAAAAGTCATTATGTAATCAAATAAGAGCTTCTAACAATCAAAATTAATCGTTACTGTTTAGGGCACATCATTTCAAATATCGATTAGGTCACAAAGTTCGCCGGCCGTATCTCGCGCGCTCTTTGGCGATTGTGTCACTGTCGAAAGTTCTATTTTAAATGCAGCCACCACATAACCTCAAATCTTGATTGTGGATTTAGGAAACTTGAGTCCAATAATAACTTACTATAAATAATTGCTTGCAAATTGTGAACTGTTGTACTTACAGAAAACTGCTTAAACAAATAAAACCGAACAAAGCACAATCAACGTACGACTTTGTTCACGATAGATGAACTGCTGAAGATATGCAGGTAAAACTGACGTGTGTTAATGAAATAAATATCAATGCTGTTTGGTCGTACGTGGCTTTTTTATTTCACAACAGCTGATAATTATGATTCAATATATGCACACTTTTTGTTACTACGATAAAAGCTTACTTGCTCACAAACTTTTTGCTGGTAGCACAATTGTTTTTTTCTTTGATTGAACGTATTGATAACAATTTTATGTTGATGAAGTAGAATTTTCACTGCAGGTAACTTATGATAAATGTTAATTTTTGTTAGAAATGTGTTATCTGCAACAGGAAACTCACAACATATATAATGAGAGAAAAACTGATGATAAATATTTGTTTTTGAAAATGAAAAAAAAATACTTGAGCGTGTTCATCGACCGTCGCCGACTTTGTTTTGCTTACGAATGACGGCGCTCCGGACGATTCAGTGTATTCGCGGTCGCAACTCGCAACCAGCCCGCGCTGTAGCATAAGCAACATAATACATAATATGTTATATGTAGAATATTGTACGTACACAGCAGTTCTCGCGAGTATTTCAATAAACACTGGCAGCAGGCATGTTGTTTCTGTTCAGTTGATAAGTGCATAAGTTGTATACGCAGCAATTATTTAAAAATTATCACGAATACTACAATAGAGAATCAATTGTGTGTAAATTAACAGGGTGTTGAAGAGCTTTTATGTTAGAAATTAATTTTTTTTTACTTTCAAAAATTGTGTAAAAAAAATCCGTATATAAACTTTAAACTTAATCATAAAAGTTTTACCTACCAATTTTCGCTCTGAAAAAATCAAAATAATTTAATTATTGCAAGTCAGTGTGTTGTTCAAATATCATTAAGAACAATTATCAATTTCGTTAATAGTGTCCGCCAAGTGGGGGCAAAGATTATATTTAGACTGGCAAATAAAGCAACAATAATAAATTTCTCAAGCCGGTATGACTAACCGCAAGCGCCAAGTGAACATTGGCGCTATTTAACAATGTACACATTTTCCACTTCCAAATAAAATATCACTCATTCTTTTAATTTCATTTCAGCCTCAACATATTTTTTTTACAACATTTACCGAAAGCACAAAAAGCTCGCGCAATCTCACAAAAATGAGCAGCAGTCTGACTGTACCTGGAGAAAAATCGGCGAAATCGTCACCAGCGACATCTCCCAAACAGAAGCGAAAGCTTTCGCCGAAAAAAGTTCCACAACCTGAAATGACGAGAATAGGAACATCATCAGCCACTGGTAAAGTACATTTTAAGTATAATTATTAATCTAACTTTTATTGTACAAAAAAGGTAAACGAAAAAGCTAAAGCTGATTTGTGTAAATTATCTTGATACCTTTCTCTATAGTAAATAGTTAAACAAATATTTACACCCCATTGGCGAATCCAAATAACCTCCCAAACAACAAACTCTGTTAATTACAAATGCCCGCACGTTCTTAATTAAACGCATTTCCAAATCACACTAAATGCTCACCCTTCAGCAAAAGCATTAATCAACAGCAATCGGTATGTTTTAATCAAAAATCATTATTATCGATTTCACATGAAATAAGTTGGTATATCAGACCTAAATATACAATTTAAGGGCGCAAATATAAATAAAAACAACAATCAATTTCGATCCATTGTAAACAAGGGTATATATTTGTAAGCTTTTAACAAAATAAACAGATATAAAAGTAAACATATTTTATTAACTTTGCACATAAAAATCACTTCATGTTAAGTTAATTCAATTGAGTCTTTATTCTTTAATGCCGGCAACTTTTAAGCAACACACAATCCGACACTTTTAAATTGCCTCCCCTAAAAAGCCTCCCCTAACCACGGTATAGCTTTCGCTAATAAAATTTTATTACCAAGCGTTAACGACGTTCGTTAAATTACGGAAAAAGAATTATTATCTGAGCGTACTTTAGGGAGCTGTGGTAAAGCTTCTTCATACATGCATGCGCATAAACCCGTTATTTTTCATTTCGCGTATAAAAGCTTAGTTGGCTCACAAAGGCGCCTACAACTGCATATTAAATATTTAAATTTATATTTCGATTAAAATTGTACACAATGTTCTGGTGTACTTAAACATCTTTAATTAAAATGATGAATTCATTGTAATATTTCTAGCCCGCAATTTCCCTTTATTGTTTTAATAAACAAAAGCATTAATGTAATTGATTTTAATATTAAAACAATCGACAATTTTATCTCATCTTTATGTACTTAAATGATTGTAAAATCGTATAGAACGTCCCACGCGTCCGCATGGCTGCAAACGAATCTTGACACGTATGTTACTGAAGGAGAACGTATTTAATTTCTTTGCTAGCCCTTCTCAAGACGAAGACATTCCTAGCCCTCCTCTTATGTATGTATATACTATCCGCTGGGCCTTGCACACGATGTATTCCGTTCTTCATAGACAATCTGTTTTACATTTTTACGCCATCTGCAAGCGATTGGTGGGTGGCAGTTGGGTGAATTCTTGAGAAACGAAAGAAATTAAAATGAGGAAGGATGAACGAATTACGGAAAGATATGAAGATATTGACAACGCCATCGAATAACTTTCAATTGAATTTCATTACTGACATACCTGGCAATCTGGCATTGAAGGCCTTCTTTATCTCTTGCGTGCGCCATTTTTTACGGCAAGCACTGAGCTGGGGGCGGTTGTAAGGAGGCGGTTTTTCGATACCAAGAGAATTGCAAATTTCCGTTCTGTCAATGCGGTCGCTTTTGTTGGTGGAATTACCTATATTTGAATGATGCACGATCACTTATTATGCAGAGCCTTGCCTAGTTGAATGCGCGAAAATTAAGCAAACGTGACGTGGCTTTGAGATGAAAGCGTGTTTGCCGAGATCTTGAATTCTCACGATTCTTGTTCTGTAATTTTACTTCTTATCATTCTTAATACGCGTTTTATTCCTTGTTTGTTTGTTTTCTTAACCAAATCTATATCAAATTTTTAAACAAGTAATCTAGACACGATTTTTTGTATGTGATTACGTGATGACTACATTTCTTAATTATAAAGTTAATGAAAAACTAATTATAAAAAACCGAATGTGTAAAGGATACGTTTCAAGTGCAGTAATCAGTTTAAAATCTCATCAAATTATGTTCATCAATTTTGTTGATGTAAAATTTCACACCTTTTAATTAATTTGAAGATAATTCAGTTATGATATGTTTGTACATTACTGTCAAGTGCTTCAGTAAAAGGATTCAAACTGCCGTTAAATATATATATGTGAGCTTATGCCAATCTATACAGTAGATAACTACACAGACGTCTCGTCATTTTCACCAATTGGAAGATTGAAAGCGGCGTACGTAATTGAGATGTTGATGAAACTTCTGCTTCAGTTACCATTTGGGTTATCCCATATCGTCCTCTTTTGGCAGCGTGTTATTTTAAGTCTATAATCGGGTCTTCAAATTTTGTTTACTTTCAAAGTACCTATAAATACAACTCTTGCGAATATCACCACAGATTATGTATACTGCTGTCAAAGCTGTTATAAAGCTTGATAAGGAGAAAATGTTGGCTATACATATTGTATATATTATGCTGTTGATTGTATATACTTCGGTTTGGCGAAAATTTCTGTATTTCAAGATTTGTGCAGTTGAGAGAGGGTGTTAAGATATATGGTACACTTGTAATAAATGCCATCAATTTAGTTAAATCAAATTACGGGGAAGCATAACGCTATGAATGTCGAAATGCATTTATTTTGATAAAGATGTATATATTTTGTTTGCAAATTGTTAGTAAAACTCGATAAACTTTTGGGTTGTTTACAAGCTTTCTACTAATTTTTTGTGTTAGATGATGAAAAAGCACCTACAAAACATTATTGCGGCTCATTTAAAAAGAGGTCTCAATGGATTCGTCATTAACCACTTTGCTATTTACATTCTTGTTTACTATGCTGTACAATTAATTAAACATGTTAACAAGATTGATTGGCAATTACTAAATAGAATCTCTGTTTTAGGATGGTACGAATATTTTGCTTCGTTAATGAGATATCTTGAAACGTTTTTTATGTAAATGGCTTTTACATTAATTAACTACATTTATTCACTTTTAATTAGTATAAGTAATAAGGAATACGACTTGCAACAAGCTCTTTAGATGTGTTAATGAAACATCTAAAAGACAAACTTAAATGAATTCTACGTAAGTAATATTAACGATATAATCTTATAATATATACAATAGAAGAAACTCTTTACCTTTGATCGAACTTTTTTCAACGGACGAATGGATTTTTGGTGAGGCGTGAATCAAAAGCATTTTGATTTCCTTCCATTGATGTGCTTCTCCCCTTAATTTCAATTCCTAATTATTGTTAGTAAAAAAGCTCAGTGAACTCTTAAGAAGATATCCTATTGCTAAGGTTTTAATTAAATGGGAATTTTCGCAAACTTTTCAAGTGAATTAAAAAAGTTGTTTGTATTTTTTAAATTGTCATTGTAT
>JANSTS010010477.1:4323-30065 GCA_026546915.1 Sylvicola fuscatus
GGAAATTATAGTAAAGTATAATGAAAACATTCAAATATTCATATAGTGGAATAATTGTCTTGAATTAAAAAATGCCTGAGACTTGTCTCTGTCATGTTCTAGAATTAACTTATTAATTTAAACTCCCAAAGTGTTTCCTCAGAATAAAACGATAAAATAATAATTTATACCTAAAATCTATGCGTAAATAATCTTTTGAAACTGTCAAGTATCCAAACATTCTCTATTGTAAAGACATTATGTAATAAAATAGCATCAGTGGCATCTTGAGTTCAAGAGCTACTCTGAGAATAATTCAACAAATTGTTTATCTTTAAATTAAAAGTCTAATTTTTTTGATAAACATAAACTTAACTTTTAACAAAACATTATATGCAAAAATTATATGCTCTCTGTACAGTGTGTACAGTCATTTTCAAATTCACGCTTTAGTGGAGCACCGCTTTGTCCTATGCTAGACAATCATCGCATCATAATCCCTTTGTCGTATTTCATGCAGAAAAAATGCCATGCGCCAGGTAAACTCTGGTGCTTCAAATCTCATTTACAAATTACACGTCACGTAATGCTGCAGCGAACTCGGCTCGACACCGGGCTAGTCACCACCGGACACGCGCCCTAGTCCGCTCGACCCATATTTTTGCATCTGTGCCTCGTCCGTTCGGGTTTTATTGGGGGTCATATAAACACCATTACCATTTACCAGTGGTCACCGGCTCGGCATCATTTTGGTGCGCCCGACAATTTTTCCATTACACCGAGAACGCGTCACGCCAGGACTGAGTTGCGAGTACCGACTCTCGAGACCATAGTTGCGGTGCTTTGGTACAATTTTTGGGCTCGGGCGATACCATTTTTTCGTAGCCCAAACTTGACGGTTACTCATTTACGTTAAAGGGACCCAATGTTGTTTATATTGTTGTGTAAAATCCCGCGAGCAGCAAATATAAATGAATAGATTAGTCTTGGCCGGTTCTTGACAACCGCCATAATGTAAAAGTGATTAGCATTTCTTCGTAAAATAATATTCCTTATTTTGGTTTAATGATATACATTCACCAACTAATTCAAAATTACCTATCACCATTTAATCGATGAATTCTCACTTAAGAAATGTTTCTTTAAGCTGATGAACTATTTGCATAGTTTTGAGTTCAATAACTAGTAGTTAATAATAATAACTACTTACTTTTTCTTGCAACTGTTAGTCAACAAATTTGTCGCAATCGTCGCAAGTTGACATGCATTAGTCACATGTGCTTATCTAAAATATGTCGAAGCATGCTACAAAACTACAATAGAACCGCAATATATGTTAAATATTGGCCAAATACGATTAGTACTCGTAAATTGGGAAATGCATACAGTCGTTATAACCAAATTGCATCTTGTCGATAGCCAGTTACAGAGCAAAAGTTGTGCATCTTATCACCCCAGAAATGTTGCAAGGAAATTTGTAAGCTAAGACGCCGAGTTATTCACAAATACTTTGGGATTTTGCAACATACCTACTTACAATAATGTTTAATATCAGTATTTCGGGAAAAGTGAGTTGGTATGTTTCAAAGTCAAATAAATAAATTGAAAAGCAAACTTTAGCTATAAACATTTTACTTATCGCAAATTTTATAATATAGACTATATCGCAGTTTTAAATGTATAAATTTCCAAATAGAATTAAATTTAGACTGTTTTTATATGGATTAATAACGAAACAAAGGTTTTCTGTTATCATATTATGCAAAATTTATTTTTCTTATTAAAAAACGGCCAAATGAAAAAATTAATCACTGAATTATAATAATACAGGGTCGGAAATTTCTGCACAATTCAAAGTAGAAATATGTATGGGAAATTATAGTGGAATATGATGTCGGGCAAATGTCCACCTCAAACACTTCGGAAGACGTCCGTTGTTTTAGCAAAACTTTGAACACCATTATTAACATAAAAAAAACTTGAAATTGTCCAAAAATAAGTGTCTTTACTTCCATAGCTAAATTTGCCCATACCCTTTAAAATGGATTTTTCCCGATACCTAATTTTCATTTTAATTTGCACAGCTGAAAATGGAACTAGCGGCTGTAAGCAACATAGTCCGTTAAGTTCTCTTAATTTTTGCATTGGCGAATCCTTTATGTGGAAATTCCCATGGGGGTTCCAATCTACATTTATGACTCATGTCGTTGCATGAGATGACCTAATCTGAGTTGCTTCATCACGTACTAATATCTTGCATGGTGCGTGCACGCATGCACTAACAAGAACAAAACGGTCAGACAAATATTTGCAAGAATTTATGACGATCCATCCATTTGCCATTATTGTGGTGTGTTGGTCGCCGATCGCTCCTTTTAACTATATGAATCCGCTCGCTTTCGTTTCCCGTGCCAACTTAACTGCAACAATAAAATGGTCACTAATCCAGAGCAATTACACATATTCTATATGGATTTGAAAAACGGTCACATTTATTGCCGTTATAAAAAAAATCGAACGAAAACCTTTGAAAGTTACATGCATATTTACAGGTACAACTTATTTAATGCAACCCATTGAATCGTCATTAACATGTCGAGTTCCAACGGTCGTTTTTTATTTTATTTACTCACATGCGGTAAGGGAACATGCATGAACCGAATTCTTAAATTATTGTTTTCCTGAGCAACAATAATTAAAAATGATGAAATCTTAGGCACGAAATACTTTTGGTTCTTAAGTATTCTCGACATCAAATCATAATATCTTAACACACAAAAATTGATTTTTGAGCATCCATGTAATTGCCGTGGACAATAAAAGGATGCTTCATGAATTTTTTATCATAAATAATTAATTACAAGTTTTGGTTAGTCTTAAACTGAACGCTACAGCTAATTTCATAAACACATTTTTAGTTTTGATAACAGAACTTTTTTTATTTGTTTTTAAACATGTTAAGAATGAGGATATAAGATATATCCAGAAAAGACATGATTTTTATGGTTCTTTATCTCATCCGTTTTCAGTTATTTCAGTAAAATCAAATTAATTATCTTAGTAAATTTTAATGTTTGACCCTATCTGTTCAGTTTTTTTTGAAAGAAAGAATGTTTCTCTTTTTTAAAAAACTTTCAATTGATTTTATATTGAGTATTAGCTATATATGTATTATGATGAAATGATAAAAAATATAGGGCAGGGTTTTTGAAAACAAAATTATATTCTTGCGGAAAATATAAAATTAATGGATTTCCTATTGAAATACATATTAAAACGAATCGTAAAATTATTTGACAAGAAACTTTTTAAAAACGAAATTTGAGTTATCTACTGTAGAGATATTAATTCCATTCAAATTTTCGCATTTTTTGTCAAAACTGTGTTGATTTTCTCAATTGAGTGTCGTCGATTGTTATGTGAATCGGCCATGACAGTTTAAACATTATCTAAAAGAAATCGAATAATTTTATTAGTCTGTAGTCTGACCGTTCTTTGGTCTGACCCTTTCTTCTAATGCTTTGTTACGCTGCACTTAGGAAATATCAAGAGCCGTTAACCAAGATTTTCATTAATTATCATCATCTGAAAAGCCCATAAACTTGAAATTGTTCTTTGAAAAAACATTAAATTACTTAAAAGATTATGAAATAAATGTAACACAACAACTAAAAATGTATGTACTTTTATTAGCATATGCATTGTTTTATAGCTCTTGTGGTCGAGATAGTTGAACAACAACCAATTTCAAATTTGTCAACAATATAACTGTTTGTTTGCTAATTAATTTTATAGATTATCTTGATTCCTTTTACTAACTCGCCTACATAATATACAACATAACGGTTTGCTCGCTGTGTTACCATCAATTAATAAATCCCATCACAAAAATCCCACAAGTACAAAAATCCCATTTGTTGTGGCAATTCTAAAAAATGACAGCGTATGTCACAATTGATGGAATTAAAAGAAATTGGCCATTTTGTTTTTCGCACGACGGTCCGTCAATTTGTCGATCAGAAGTAAATTTTCTTGAAACTACCAAAAACCTCAATAAAGGTAAATTAATAATAAAAATTCAATTTTCTTTTTGATTAAATAATTACTTAGATTTTGAGAAAGTTATCGGCATGTGGCTACTTAAGTTTTTTTAGTTAACTCGATTCTTTAGGCGAAATTACATAACATCTTCAGTCTGTCTGTCATAAAATGTGCAATGAAAAAAGGTGTCAGCTGGAAATCATATAAAATAAATGATACTATTAATGTTCTAGATGGCCGGAGACGCACCAGCAGTATCTTCATCAATTCCAAAGCCAAAATTGCGTGGTCTGCACAATGCCTCCATCATCCGCAACTTGAGTGTTGCCTTGGGCTTGTGCGCCATCATCACAACAGCCGTGAAATTCATCCACAATGACAGCGTGAAGAAGGACTATGCTGAGTTCTACAAGTAAATAATGCTGAAATTGGTGTCTAATGGGAATGCCTCAATTTAATTGTTTTTGTCACTTTCAGGACTTACGATGCCATGAAGTCATTCAACCGCATGAAGGACGCTGGACTCCTGCAATCGACCAAGTAATCGAGTGCGCGGTTCCAATTTGTGTTACTTCAAATGAAAATAATGTGCATAGTTATTGATTAAATTAATTAAAATCAACTTGTTTTATTGGTCCTTTTTTAAATCGGTTGTGTTCTAGGCAAGTTTTATTCTAGGCATTTTGATAATATTCTCGACAGAGATGAGTTGGATTCTAGATATCTCACTCAATGATGCCATCCTGAATTAGAAGGAATTTTCTACATATTACTAATCACATGATATTAATTACTTGGTCTTACTATTTTATTCTGGGTTATGTTTCATTGAATATTTTTTGCGTTTTAATGTCGATAAGCGTTCAATAATACGTTGGTTGTCACCTGTTAATCCAACATTATAAATTTAAATACAAGCAAATTTACCCAATAGGCTATTAGATATTTGGGTATTGATTGATCCTTTTTTTTTAATGGGACTCTTATTTCGACTTATGGGTTTATTCAGCGATAGAAATTGTTTCATTATTAAAGCTCAATGGCATGTCTTATTATAAATACATTAAAATGTTTTTTCTCTTTTTACACAATTTCTTCACTGCAATACATTTCACTCATTTGGGTGGTAAAACCCCAAAAATCTATAGTCTAATTCAGGCTCCTTGTTTGGTGATCTTTTTTGAGTGTAGTAATGGCTTGTTATCAATTTCGTGCCAAAAATTGAGCTTAATTATCAAACTGATACATTTTATAATTTCTATAATAGTAAAATATAAATTATATTTATTTTTAAAATTAAAAGATAACATTTTCACCAGTTGGCGATTCGATAAAGACCGAGTAACTCAACTAATGTTTGACGGCCAAGTGGTCCAGAAACCACGCATAGATGTCGCTAAATGCTCTGTCAAAAACGACACACATCGGGCAGCCCATCAACGACTGAGCCACAATACGCTCCATCGGGCATCCCGCCACACACAATTATGACCGCAATCTAGCTGCCAAATTAGACAAACCAGTGCCGTCCCTGTCGCACAAATGTGCTCCTACCCAGAATGCGTTGCACATTCAGCGCTCTTCAGTGGCATGTCAGTTTTGTAAAATGCAAATGGCGGCCGTTGTTATTGTTCGTACTGGATAAACTAAAAGTGAGAGAAAAAGTGGAAAAAGGAAAATTCAAGTGCCGTCAATATAGACGCCAGGACCTGCTAGCAAGGACAATGCCAGTGAATGTGAATGTGGTAGCCGCCTGCAGCCGCCCAAATTAATTGCGCCGTGAACGCGATGCAGTGTAATTTTGTTTTTGTCGACGACAAAATTTTCATCGCCAAGAAATTGGCCGTACTGGTGCGCCTAAGTGTTGGTGGCATATAGGAAAAAAAAAGCGTGCGTGTGTGCCCCGTGTAGATGGTTTTCTGTGCGTTTGCCGAAGTTCGCGTCCCGACACTTTGTGCGTTTGATTGTGCCGTGGCAGCGTGCAGTTTTCGGTGTCACAATTAAATTTTAATTAAAAACGCGAATCGGCAATTGTGTGTGCACGCCGATTAATATGACCACAGGGTAGCGTACGTGAGCGCGAGTGTGTGTGCGTGCGTGTTTTGTGCACACGGACTATGCGTATGTGTGTTTAAATTCGGTTTACACGCACACATGGCAGTGTCCTTAATTTTTCTATAATTTTTTTGTTGTTGTTGCTTTCTCGCAACGAAATGTGTGTGAGGAAAAAAAGAAAATGAAAATTTATATATATTTATGTGCGTACATATATATTTTGTGTGTTGAAATTAAGTTGACAAATAATTAATTTAAAAACTACCCCGTCGTCCGTACGCAAAATGTTAATTTTATGCTAAAACTAGTTGGTTTAGTTGACAGGATGTCTGTGTTACGAGTGTGTAGAGTAAACTGTGACGCAATTTAATCGAGTAGAAATGTTTAAAAAGAAAAGAAAATGATGGATATTCAGGAACAAACTGATAGTGGCCAAGATTTCCTTTATATGTACAGCAGTTGGTGCTCCATTCAATGGCCCCTGCGCCCGACAAACTATATGTAAACTATGTTATTTTGGGACTTGGATTTACCCAAAATATACAGATAAAAAAAAACAGTTGAATTTATTGGTTCAAGAATTAGTGGAAAAAAATCCCTAGGATTACGTGAAAGGAGCTTCCAGAATAAACGGATTACCAGTGACAATTTGAATTAAAAATAAAGTGTGTCATTCAAATGGGGTAAGCATCCACTTGTGGCCGCTTCATGTTTGTGCCATCTTACAAAATTATATTTCACCGCAGGTTTTTTCTTTTTTACACCTGCAACCCAACCATTTTACAACCTCCACCTTACCCTATATATTCATTGAGGAAAAATGTTCAACGCGAAAGAGTTTACATTAAAGTGCCACGATCTTTTAATCATAGTTTTGTGTCAGTATTGGTTGTTTGGCTATCATGGAATCAAAATCAATTTTATCCGCCATTTCTGACAAAGCAGTTTTTTTATGAAATGTTAAAAACCTAATAAGATCTCCAGATGATCGTTCTCGAAACTCAATCAGAGGTGAAATTGAGGCGAGAAAGTTCCAACAGATTCCTTCAATTCACAAATAAATTGAACTGATGTTCAGCCAGAATGATTGCAGTGGCCCCTTTGTTGTGTATCATTCCTGCTGCAATTTGGAGTAGCCGATAACGCGAAAGTGTCAGTGCTATGGCGCTTCATTCCAATACACCGAATCCCATTCAAACAAAATGTATCACCCAACCGGACCAGGCCCACATTTCCGTTCTCAATTCTAGTGCCTATTTTAAAAAATATTTAATATTTTTATACGGTTTTCTCTTTTCTTAATTTCCCTGTACACTTCTGAAAATGTTGAGGGAAAAAACCAAAATGGCCGCGGCACTCGCTCTGGTGTGTACACGAGATGGCGCTCTCATATTCTTGCACACACACGGCCAATGTCCAGTAGATCCTAGCGTGACGATACGAGATTGGTGCTGGTGTTTGTGAGCCGCCCATGTGTGAAATTAAAATACAATGACAAGCTAGTGACAGAGGGAAAAAAGTATAATTTTAAATTAATTATTGCACAAATTATGATGTAACTGTTGTGTGTACAATTCTTCTAAAGTCGCTAACTCCTGTCAGAATTGACAAGATTTAGCTAAATAAAAATCTGCCAATTGTTGAAGTGGTGGAGATGCTAAAAATGGATCAATTTCGTAGAATTGTCTATTTGTTTGCAGCAGAATTATGCTTGAATCCTGTGGATACCAGCGACATGTGTTCTGTGCATTCAGTGTGCATTGGCCAGTTTTTTATGCCACTTTTAATTTTTTTTTAATTATAGGAAAAATACCCTGTTCTGTGGCAGTGTGTGTTTTAATTGACATTTGAGTGTGTGTGGAATTGTGAGCATGTGTGTGAGTTTAATCGCGTGTGGTGAATGTGTGTTTGTGTGAGTTTTTTCTCAATTAAATAGAAACTTTTCCAAGAACTTTTATTTATGCCGGAAAACTCAATATTATCAGATTTGTCCCAAATTCCAAATCGTTTATTATTGTGGAAAACAACTGATTCGTCCTCATGTGGAAAAACAATTTACATTTCTGAATCAAATTTATTCCGAATACAATACAATTGCGCGATGTGTGTTTTTTTTTGGTAAAAACATCGTGCATGTGACTTTTTGTTGGTAGTGGTTAAGCCCGCCACAGTCGCACACACCAGCGCCTCTAATTTATGGACTAGAAAATTTTCATTTATGAAAAAAAAAAAATTAACTTAAATAAACAGAATGGCAAAATATTTAATTTCATTCATTGACACTTTCGTGACGTCGCGTTTTATTTTGGCGGGCTCTTCAGCCACATTCACCTATCATTTGTCGCCTAAAGTGTCCAGTCCGCGCAAGAGAGAAGCAAGAAATTTTGTGTACGGATGGGAAGTTATAAATAAAAAATGGTGGCTCTTCCAGTTCTGCGCTCGCATTCCCGGTTGAGGTTATGGCGGTCTTGCGTTGCGTTACTACACGCACATCCAGCAGGTTTTCTTCTAGTCGTTCGGCCGTCAGTCTCGCCTATCCGATTGGGATGTCTCGCGGCTCAACTGTGAGATGTGTGCACGCGTGCCCAAAATGGCAAGGCGGCAATTTGTTGTCGCTCCACACACTTTATTGTGTGTTTTTCTTCTTTTTTTTCTCCATTAGCTGTATTTTGCAAAAAGGTCCATGAACTTAGAGGCTAGAGATTGCGCGTTCAACTTTTGGCCGTTGGTGTACTTTAATACTTTTCGATTTTCGACAATGTCCACGTTTGTTATTGTGCCAGTGGGACTCTTCATTGCTATGAAGTGCCGACACGTTGATTGTCAGCTGATTTAATGTAATTCGTGGAATTAATTTATTGATCGCCGGCTTCCGTTGACTGTTTTTCATTTGGCGCTAATAAATATTGATTTTTAACTTGTCTAAAAATGTATTTTTTTAAACTTTTTGCTCTTATATTGCAGATTTAAATAATTTTTTGTTTTAACAATGTAAAACGTTCGTCTTTTAATTTCTTCGATTCTGATTTGTTAATAAGACATGAATGGAATTCTAAAAGCAATTAATTTTATATTCATTCTTTCCATGTACAATATAACAATTTATTTATAATATATTTTGTCCATCCAATAACTGTTTTGACTAGAAAAGAAATGATTCCTCAATCAGGCTTTTAATATCATCAGAATTAAGTAATAATATGAAGAACCAGAAGATTGTCAACGAATTTCCATCTGACTGTCGCGTTGCTGCGTCGTTGCGCTCAAAGACAACCAGCACGATCACATGGAAATGATACTTGTTGGGTAAAACTTGTTTAAAATGCATAATCGCTGCATGGGTTCATTAGAATATTTTAAATTTGGCCCCACCTTCAGATTATCGTGAAAGAAAATTGGTATTTTTAATTTCCAATCAACTTATTGCCTGTAAATAAGTTTGATGGAATTATCGTAATAAAAATTAATTTTCTCTCACCAATTATTCTAATAGAGAGCATACTTACAAGTTTTTATGCTTTAATCAAAAAATCGATTTTGATTTTGTGTAAATATGTATTCGAATATTTCAAAATTTCAAATTGTTTTCTATATAATTTTTTGAGTACAGCCATTCATCCATTATAGTTGATTGTTTTTATTAAATAAATAATAAGACAAATATTCGTTCATTCATACATTATTAATATTTAAACGGTTATTTGCATTAACTCGAATGTTTGAAAGAGGCTACAACAAAATAGCATTTCCGCTCAAATTGTAAACATAATTTTTCTTTTATTCATATGTAATATGAAAACGGCTTGTATTTAAATGTCATTGTAAATAGCCTTGTACAGAAAACTTGCATAAAATAAGGATTAGAAAGACAATGAATGTCTTAACGTTTACAATCGTTTTAATTTGAATATTCACCCACCAACCGCCATCGTCCATGTTACTTTATTCATACTATTTTCAATAAAATGCATATATTGCCAAAATATGCAATGTAAATGCAACTACAATTCGTAAAATGCAGAGGCTGGATTTCAATTATGTAACCACACTAAATAGGAAATAAAAATGTGTTGAGATTAGTGCAAATAGCCAAATTTCAATGAAAAAGTTAATTGTTTTCTATTTTCCTTGTTAGGCCTTCATTTTATGGTACTTGAGAGGCACTTTAAATTAGGCTCAGGCATTTAAAGAGTTTTTTTTTTGCCATAATTCAATAGATTATTGCCTTCAATCCATTAATCAGCTGTTCTAAACGATTTCTATTCTTTAACGCCACAAATACGAAACTGGGTCAGAAATGGCATTTTTGACAGTTAAACACTTCTGGCTATTCTCTACTTTTCGAGTTTTTAATTGACCTTGTCTATGCCATTTCAAGTCAACTTGATAAAGTACTTGCTATTCTTGTGGCTTTCATGCCGGCGAAAATGTCATAATTTTGCCGAATAAATTTATTTAGATTTGAGGAAACCTAATTCGTGAGTTTTGTTACATAACTTGGATAGTTAAACAAATTAATGGCAGAATTGCAGTCAAATATTTTCTTTTGAGAAATCTTATAAGGAAATTTCACGTTTTTTATGTTTCAGTCCTTCATCAAAATGTGTCAATGTTTTGAGAAAATATTATTGTCATTTATATATATTTCTATCTATAAAAACGATGTAACGATGTGATAAATAAGAAGAAAAGTTAATTCTTATAAACGAATAATTATTTATAAATATTAATCGCAAATGTTTTTCCTTCTTCTTCAGACGATAAAATACTTCCCTGCCCTTAATATTTCACAAGGAGGCATGTGAACATTCACAATAAAAAAGGTAAATATTAATTATTTGCCGTCTATTTGAATGAAAACTTATGTTATATTTATGCAGACGAGAATGGCGGCAGATAGTGATGGGACATTGACAGCAGTTGTAATCTGTGAAGGTGACCTCCACGACCCCGATTTTCCGAAAAAGTTCCGAATACTGCTAGGAAAACTAAAAACAATATTAGAACAACCGAAGCGATCGAAGAAGCTGAAAGTAAACAAGGTAATTTTGACGGCATTAAATAACTTTGTTCCTTCTATTGCTAATCACTGGCTTCTTTAGGTTGAGCCATGGAACAGTGTTCGCGTTACACTGTCCATTCCGAAAGAAGCGGCGATCAAATTGAGGCAATTGGCGGCAGAAGGTAGCAGTCTGCTGCGGTCTCTGGGTATTCTTTCCGTACAATTAGAAGGTGATACTGTGATATCTTTGCGATTGGCTGGCCAAGAAATCGTTCTTAGAACAGGTAATTTACTTAAAAAATATCAAACCTACAAGTAAAGTCCGTATTAATATATTATTTTTACTCATTAAAAGATGCTGCTCCATCACGATCATGTGGTCAAGAGACAGGCAGTGGTGTCGGCCTTGGTACATTGACACGAATACTAACACAATCGGTGCCAACGCACACGATTCCATCATCCGGCATCAACGCACCATCATCGGGCATCACGGTGTCTGCCATTGAGCAACATGACGTCCCCACACCACCAGCGAACGCAACATCTACGGCGGCGGCAATAGCTGCTGCTGCTGCCTCAGCTGCGGCGGCTTCAATTCTACAGTCGTCCAATGAACCTGTAGCAGGACCGTCGCCAAAGATGCTGCTCACCAATGGCCCAACCTCCATACTCACCGGCAACGGAGGCGATTCGAAAGCACCGCTATTTAAATCGCCAAACACCGTATGTCCAATGGACGGCAAGCTGCCGCCGACTACCAGTAATGTTGTGTTGAACGCTGAGTCGCGAGAATATCCCTTTGAAAGTATGACCCAAGCGCGTGTCATTCATCGACGTGAAAACACTATGGGTCTGACACCGGGAGGGCATTTTGTGCAATCCGCTACACAACAACCGCCAACGCTGCAAACAGGCGCCGCAGTTGTCAGCGGCGTAGCTGTTCCACCACCACCGCCATATCCGTCAGGCTCGGCAGCAAATCAACTGAGTCCAGTTGTTGCCGGTGGACATGTAACACAGCAGCAATCAGCGCTCGGTAGCATCGCCAATTCGAGTCCATTGCTGGTGACTCTGCTGCAGAATGAAGCAGCTGCTGCCCAGGCGGCGGCTGGCACCAGTAACATCTCAACAAATAAGTTGCTAAAGCCGTCCGGACCAGCGATACAACAGCCACCGGATATGGCGCTGGTTGGCGGCGTTAATCATCTTCATGCTAATAGTGGCACACCAACTTCATCACATCCACCGCAATCATTGCAATCTCATGTGAATCATCGTGCCCAGCATCCGCAGATGTTGCAGCATCGTCATCAGCTTTCGTTGCCGCAACAACAGCTTATCGCACAACAGTCGCATCCGAATATACCAATTGGTGCCACAGGATCACCGCTCGTTGCAAATAATGTCATTCTGAACGAGGAAGAGTTGCAGGCAACCAAACTGGTGGCCAAACAGACAATTGACGCTCAGTCGTCAGTGGTGTTAAGTACCAATGTATCCAATAGGCTAATGGAGACGATGCTGATGACGCCACAGGCTCAGTCGCAGCAACAGCAACAACCGATGACTGGTCAACAGCATTTACTTATTGGCGGGCCTGGACCAGTTAACAATCCGTTAGCGTCAAACATACCCACGCCAGTGCATCTAGGAGCTTCCTCTGACTCAGTAGCTTCATCGTCATTAGCAGTGCCTTCAAGTAATAATACCGTTAATTTTAACGCCTCGAACCTACATGTAAATATTCAGAACAATAAAATGCAACAAGCGGTGCGATTCAGTATGCAACAACAGAGGCAGGGAGCCGTTAATCCAGCGGCGCTTCATCATCAGGCACTTGTTCAGCAGCAGCAGCAGCAACAGCAGGTGCTACAACAGCAGCCGCAACATCATTCCCTGCCGCTTCAACAGCAGCATCGATTTCAAATTCCACTTCAAATGCAACAACAAACCCAACAAATACAACAGTCCCAGCAAATGCAACAAATACAATCGCCATCATCGGTGCCACCACAATTTCGACAGTCAAATGTGGCGGCACAACATTCCCAACAGCAACAGCCGCTGCAGCAGCATCCCCAACAGCAACAGGCTCATAGTCATCACACGGGTGTGCCTCAGCAGCAGATGCCTCAGCAAATGCAGCAATCACTTTCACAGCCAGCAGCACTGCAATCGACGTACAATCCACGTTGGCCACTGAAGCCAATGGACTCTGCAACTAAGTCCAGCTACCAAGAGTTCACTCGCTACCAAATGCAATATAATCTACAGCAACAGCAGCAATCAGTCACAATGCCGGCAACAAATCACCTGTCACGACAGGCGAACAGTGATCCATTGGGTTTGGCGAACTTAGCAGAGCTGGATGACTTTACGAAGAGCGACTTTGACGATCTTCTCCCACCGCTGAATGATGCTGATTTGGATGCGACTGATTTGCTGGACCCAAAGACTTTAGTGGATCTCATTGATACGCCGGCAAATCTTATAGACGCTGGTCATCATGTGCCGCCTCAGATACCCCCAATTGGCGTGCCGATCATTAATCAGCAATTATCGCAGCCGGCTGTGGTGTCTCAGCAACCGCAGCCTCTGCCACAGCAACAGACATTGACATTAAGCCAGCAACATGCACCAGTGAGTAAGCAACTCGGACATCAGTACCTCATAAATCCGTTGACAGGTGAATTAGAGCCACGCCCATTTGATGATAACATATCTGACAACGAGGCTGCTGCCAACGATGACAATTTCACTGAATTTAATTCAGAAATGTCCAATTCTATGTACTCTGACGATGAGAATAGCTGCAGTACCGGTTTCTCAAAAACGACAAACACAACAGCTTCCGATCACAGTGACGCTGAGCGCTCTAGCAACTCTGAGCATTCGTCACGAAGCAAAAACAGCTCCTCGAACAGCGTCAAAGGACGCTCTGGTAAGGAAAGTAAAAAAGAGGGAGGTAGTAGCAAACGCAGCAGCAGTGGTAGCACGAAGAGCTCCGGCAGCAAGGACAAAGGCTCCTCATCTTCCTCGTCATCGTCATCCTCATCTTTGCTGAAAGAGAAAATGAATCGTGATCTCAAAGAGAAGCTGCAGAAGTCTCGTCCCAGCAGTAGCGGTAAAGACAAAATCAAATCCTCGTCATCGTCAAAGATGGGTCTTCCCATTATGACATCCGCAGTAACTGATGGTGGTGTATCGGGAAGTGATAAATTGTGCCAAGAAAAAATCAAGCTGCGATTGAAAATGGAGAAGAGTGAGCCATCGGCATACATAATTGATGGCAATTACAAAATGCAGTCACCAAAACGTGCCACCCTATCTGTGTCCGGACAAGTAACTTCGCCCAGCCCGACTAGCACTGGTACAACCGCAAATAAGGGGTTGTCGACATCGCCGTCGGCAGCTGCCCCATCAAGCCAACCCGGTCAAATCCAAACCAGTGGTGAACAGCCACGAGTTCCTCCATTACATATTAGTTTGAGAGGACGCAACTCCATTGTGATAAAGAACTCCAAGAAGGATCGCAAGAAGACATCCGCTGTCGTTGACGATGACAATGGTAGAGCAAACAAAACGTCCAGCAAAAATAGTGTTACTTCGTTTGACACGAACTCGATGGAGCGCCACAACAGTGAGTCGTTGAACCATTTTCGTTCCGTGGCCGAGGAGATAAAAACGATGTCGCTCGGTGTAAATCAACGTCACAAGCCTACAGTCACCAAAATCAACAATGAGGGCTTAAATCATCATTCTAATGCGAATCATAATCACGTGACGTCGGAGCTTGCCAATAAGACTTTCAGCGGGAAAAGTGCAAAACATCAGCAGCAACAGGAGAATGGTACGACCGCAAAAGACGAGCGCCATCAAAACAACCATGAATTGATCACCAAAGATGCAAGCGAAAATCAATCCACAAAGCGAACAGCGACTGCAGATCACAACAATATGGCGAATCACAGCAGCAACCAGCACAATCCGAATGGAGCTTTGATTCAGCCGGAAAAGCGACGTCGCATCAGCCAGTCAACAGATACATTGAGCTCTTCAAATGCAACTCCGACGGCTGGCTTTAATCCATCCGGTCGTCAAACGCCCAGTGGAGGAGCATCGTCTTCAGGGGGAGCATCTGGTGTCGCCAATCGTGTTGCCGACGCCAAAGCAACGTCTGACCACTATCAAATGATGAAGCGTCCCATCGGCTCCACTAACGTAGGAACTTTGCCACAGCACGTTTCACTATCGTCGGCGACAAAAAACCAAAACAACAATAACAACAATAATCCGTCGTTCGCTAAGCTTCACAAGACGCTCACTAAACCAATGAAATCGTTAAAGTCTGCATCAAGTAAAGGAATCAACGATGAGTTGACCAGCAAAAAGAAGTCCATATCATCGATGTTGCCACAAGGCAATGCAGACGCATTGAGCGAAGAAAAATTTAAGCAAAAATTAATGGAGTCGACAACAATTGGCAGGCACTTGCTGTCATCGTCCATCAGCGGCACACCAGCCGCCACCACGTTATCATCATCTACAAACACGAAATCCAGTGATAAACCTTCAAGTACAAACAAAGATGATGCAACAATTGGTAGCGTCGGTGGCAGTTTGATGGACAAGTCTGTTTCTGCAACCACTGGGCCTAGTATCCACAGCAATAATAGCAATAATTCCGAACGCAGTACTCCCCACAGCAGCAATCGTCCGCCAGAGACTCAGCAACAGCGCGTACAGTCGTTAGAGCAACCGGCGGACCCACCCTCAACTTCGTCAACGTCGTCAACGTCCAGCAGCATAACAATTATAGCATCTGGTGTGCGAGGATCACCTGGCTCCCAAGCTCAGGGCGAAGACAGTGGCATCGAGTCAATGGATGCCCTCTCTGAGAAGAGTCCACATCAATCCTCGTCAAGTCCGCCATCTGGATCTGGTGAAACGCCAACCATTAAACGTTCCGACTCGCCAACCTGCAAGGACTCAATCTCTGCCACAAAGTCAACGTCCTCCTCAATTGGCGCTACATCAACAGTAAACGACATTCATCATCATGATACTGACTTTGAGAATATTGTGGAGCTGGAAGCTGTTTTGGCGCGATTTGAGGGAAACGAAAATATAGGTTCAGCTAACTGTGATAATGACCATCAGAAGCGTATCAACGGGGATCATGCAATAATGAAAACGCGGGAAGAAGTTTTGGCCGATCTCGCCGGCACAGATACGACGACATTAACAGTGATGTTGACATCAACCACAAAAGTAAACACTCTCGACAGTGGTGCTAGTCTGGATGCAGCGCTTAAAGATATGAACGAGAACAAGGAGTGTATCAAGAAGATGCTACTGGATGAGTGCTGCAATGTGGTTGGTACGGACAAAAAGAAATTATCTGCTGCAAAATCTGAGTTTTTGGAAGATAACTGTGGTGACGCCATTAAGAAGGAAATCAAGAGCGAGGCTTTAAGTCCAATGTCTCAGTTGTCGATTGAAATTCCAACCCACAGTGGGGACAATGCCGACAATGTGCCCAGAGTACGAACACGTGCCAGCAGTAAATTAGAGAGCCCTTTGGACCAGCCACCCAAACAGAGCCCGGATCCTTCGGCGGCCTCATGTCACAACATGAAGATGAAGGTATCGTCTGCAATGGCAGCGCTCACTAGTGACTACAGGCTGAGTCCAAAGCCGATTACTGGCGGGAAAGTCGTGAAGCGAAAACGTCAAGGTTCTGAAAGTGAGTCGACAAATGCTACGCCCACAAAAAAAACACGCAAATCAGGCGACAACAACGGCAGCGCCAATAGTGGGGGCACGACGACAACAGCATCGGCTACGACGATCGGCGGTGGCAGTGCTACAGCGGCGACCACGAGCGGTAACACTCAGCAAAAGCGTCCAAATGTGGTCGAAAACAGTAAGAATCATCTAACATCTAAAACGATCAAAAAAGGTACTGAAGACTCATCTGATTCTGATGAACCCCTAATAGAGCTAGCTGGAAAGGCGCGCAACTCAAAGATGACGAAGCCGTTGGAAAATGAAAAACATCATTTGCGGAACCACCACAAGATAATGGCAGCATCAGGCAGTCAAGCATCTGGTACGGCTGTCACACTAAACAACTCCCATCACAATGTGGCGCATCCAGCATGCGGCACTAGCACACCGACCGCAGCGACGACCACCTTGACGACTGGCGGAGCAGCTGGCGCAGCGATGACAATCAACAAAAATTCACACGCCGTTGGTAATAAATCTGCGGTGATGCCCAACTGTGATGACAAGATGAGCACTCGACGAAGTGTTCGCAATACTCTGAACGCGCACAGCAAGGGCGGCAATGGTGCTATTGGTGCTGGAGGAGTTGGTGGTTCTAATGTGATGGCCAATGCCGTAACTGGTAGTGGGAACGGTGCCGGTGTAACTGTGAGTGCCGCTGGTGGGACAAACTGTACAAGTATCGGACAGAGCGGTGTCGTTTCCGGAAAGGCTGGCCACACAGTGACATCCGCTAGTCATGGACATGGCATTGTCGGCAGTAACTCACTGAGTTCGGAACATTGTTCGGCGTCGCATAAGGTGCAGAACCAAATGATGGCTGGCGTGCAGAAGCATTTGACAGCGGCTCACTCACAGGAGGAGGCGAGACGAAAAACGCGAAGCGCAGCCGGTAAATCACCATTGATATTTGATTTTTTTTAATTTTGCTAAAACAAAAGCTTTTTTGGTTAATTTAGGCCTTGAAATAACAACTGAGGGCAGACGACGACGCGGATCACGTGACAGCAAGTGACCAATAGCATGCGCTTCAGCTGGCTTCAATCAGGCTAGCGGGGCGCAGCCAGATCAACGTCAGCACCATCTCCATCACCTGAATCACCATGCTCGAGACTATTTGTCGCTGCTGGAGGACTCGCCGCACGACAATGGTGGCGACATGAGTGATGGCGGCAATGATGGCACATTCGACACGAGCAACGGTGCCACCACGGACGATGATGAGGGCAATCTTGGCATGTCTGTGGTTGCCATTTCAATGTACTAGCGGTGGATTGAGTGGCGTGGGCGGCCCGATCTTGGTTAGTATCAGCCTAACCGTACCGACCACGGCACTTAGCACAGTTACACAGAGAACGGATTGTCTCTTAAGACGAAGAAGAGTGTTGAAATATATTTAAATTATAGAACCAGACTCAAGATGAGAGAGAGATATTTTCCTTAAGAAGAAATTAACATTAACATTTAAGATAATAAAAACAATTTATTTTCGATAAATTTAATGTGTTAACGTTAAAAAATAAAACAGAACAAAAATAAGTGTCTTAAAGAAAGTAAATGATTATGTAAAGCAAGTTAAAAACAAACACAGAAAAAAGTTACATGAACAAGAAAGAAATATTTTTATATTCGATCTGAGTTGAAAAATTCTACGGGCAATTGTTAGAATCTATAGATTTTAGACTATTTTGAAAAGTTCGTTTACATAATTTCATGCGAAAATCCATAGTCGTGGAAATATGTTGGCCAGATTTGTGTTTTTGTGTGGACAGGCTCAACCAATCCAATCCAATCCATTTGCCCGATAACAGAGTCCAATCTTGTATTTGTTTTTATTCATTATTTCAACCTCAAATATTTGTGTCACTGCAGAATCTCGATGTCTCAGAGTTACTCACTTTCTTCAAATTCAATCTTTACAATATTCTGGAAGTATTTCGAGCCATCCACAACCAAACACGAATGTCCGACATTAATTTTACGGCATTCTGCGTTCCCCCATTCATTGTTAGAAAATAAAAGCGAACATTCTCATAAATGTAAATAATGTGTTACATATGCGTAAGTAATTCTGTGTCGTCAACCTCTATTTTATGTACATTCATCTTATCTTTTTGATTTTGCAATACCAATTGTCGTGTTGAGTTCAAAGGTCGGTGCATTTTACGCCACTGTCTTTACACACAGATTGTTGGAAAGAAGCGCCGCAGAGAATCCATATTATTATATAATAATTAATTTTTACTAATGTTATATTTTTAAATACGACAATTCTTCAATTAGTTTATTCTCATAAATGTGTAATATAATATATTAAAAGGAAACAAATTCTAGATTGCAATATGGCGGGAAATGATTAATTGAATTATTTTCAGTGCATTCAGGCAAAAACAAATGTTATTCATAATATTCAAATAGTTATATTACTTATTATTATTATTTCATTACGCTATTAATTAATTATTATAATTATCATCACTAAATGCTTATATCTGACTACTTTATAAAAAAACAACAAAAAACTGAGAAAAGAATTTATTTTTTAGACATTACTACACACAAAAAATTAGAATGACGTCACGTTTTAATTTTATATTCTAAATATTTAGTTGTATTAGTTATTAACTGACGATACGTGTTTTTTTGTAAATACTAATTTAATGTGTTTCATGTTTTCGAATTGCTTAATTAAAAATTAACAATTTTTAAAAATGAATATATTCACCCTCCCCCCTTTTTTCTAATAATATAAATTTATTGTAATTTTCCTGTTAACATGAACTAAATAAAGAATTAATTAAATTAATTATTTATTTCTCTCTGTGTCTCTCTAACGCACTTACACATATTCAGCTTGAACAAGACGAAGTACGCGCCTTTCCACGCAATTTTCATGAAAACTGTTGTACTTACATGTCAGCATGTCTTTTTGTTTAAAACTAACTAATTATGTAATAATTATTTAGCCACCACACCTTCTCAGATCAGTTTCACACCCTAAAGAAGTTCTTCATTTACCACGTCTTTCAAACATTGTAATACATCTAAGAAATTAAAGAAAAGATACGCATAGCTTTTTTTGGGACTTACTAAATTTAATTAAAACAATAAAATGATACACAAATTAAAAAAAAAATATTTAAGATGAAAGAGAGATAGTGAGAGAGAGAGAGGCACATAAAATGACGAATATATATTATATTGAAAAAGAAGAGGTTTTTATGCCGTGGAGAAGAATTCACGAATGAAATAAATTACGGTTATCACATATTTTAAACTGTATACATAGAATATCATCTAAAAAATTAACTAATATTTAATTTATATTTAAGTAAAACAAAACCGAATATAGCGACGATCATTATTGTATAAAGTAAATCATATTTATTAAAGAAAAAAAGGTACAGAAAGCATAAGAATTCGCATATAAGAGTTATTGCCGCAAGATTTATCGATGGAAATTAAGTCGACGTCGTCGCTTCATTTGTAATTTAATAAAGATAATTAATTATAAAAAAACTATATATTAAATTTGTAGAATTTGTTTGTGGACAGGTTAATCTTATAAGCTATATTGTTGAAATAGATTTTATTCTTAAACTATTGTGTTGAAAACAGAAAATACAAAACAAAAATTGTTTTATTTTAAAATACACAATAATAAAAATTTGGAGAAAATTGTATTTACGTTTCTTGTTGTTTTCTTATTTCTCCTGAACAGATTTTGTTCTGCCCTATCAAATTGTTGATAATTTTAGGTTTTATTTTTAGTTAACAGAAAGAAAAATCCGCTATAAGAAACAAAACAAGAAGCTAGAAATCCGATCACGAATAATAACAAGTAAATATTAGTTTTTAAATATCACTGCATTAAATAATTTATTTAACTAAAATGAATACCAGCGGCATTAAATGCATATAAAACTTTCATAAAATCATCAATATCCATTGTTCTAGCTCGCTTTTCTCCAGCTTCTAGTTCCGTCAGAATCTCTTCAACTTTTGATTTTATGCTAAAATCCTCTGGCAAGTCCTAAAATTATAAAAACAGTTAAAAACTGAACAAAGAAATCAACGATTTAAAGACAAACTTACCGTGTTGTTAAGCGAACAGTGCAATTTGTAATTCTTTTCCAGATTCTGCAGCACAGAAGATTGCTTAAAAGCGGCCATGAGTGTCTTGTTTTTCCTCAGAAACGCAATTCGTGTCAGTCCATCCCATTCAGTGTACGATACCGGAGGCGGTGGATTGCGTGGCTCAAGTCGCACCACACTTGACTCAACCTTTGGCGGCGGCTTAAAATTATTCTTGCCCACCTTCATTAACATGTCAACGCGCGCCAATAGCTGTGTATTTATGCTAAGCCGGCAGTACAGCTTGTCTCCTGGCTTTGCCACCAATCGCTGGGCGAACTCCCTCTGAAACATAAGAATAGCGCAGCGGAAGAACGGACGATGCAACAGCAATTTAAAGATCAACGGCGAACTGATTTGGTATGGTACGTTCGCAATGCAAATGTTGAAGAATGGCCATTCACTCTTGAGAGCGTCACCAATAAGTATTTGGAGCTTCTGTTGATTTGGCGTGCCCTGGACACGCTTCTGCAACTCTGCTACAAGACGTGTGTCTATTTCGCAGGCCACAACTTTTTTGACTTTCTCCAGAATTTTGACTGTCATGTTACCGGTACCGGGACCAATTTCCAGAACAACGTCCGTAGCCCGAAGTGCTGATTTATCAATCATACTCGTAATGATCAACGGATTCTTCAGGATGTGCTGCCCAAAGTCCTTGTTGAACATAATTCCTGTTTTTTGTTAGAAATCCAATGTTTATTATTGTTTATTTGTTGTTACAATTTGCGTTTTATTTACCTTGCTTTTGCACATCTTTGTGGATGCGGCATTTCTTTTCAGCTTTTTCTTTTGGCATATTCAAACAATACAATTAACTATTTATCAAAATTTTATAAAACTAATTAAATATAATGCAAATTCTACTTGCATTCATTTCTTTGTAAACACGTGGTAATGACAGTTGCGAAATATCTTGATTTTTGACATTACTATATACAATATATATTAACTATTTTCATACGAATTTATATACAACTTAACTGCTATAATTATGTTTCAGCATTTAATTTTAAAAAAATATTGTAAGATTTTTACAAATATTTCATTTTGCATTTAAACATGTTTCGCGGTTTTCATACTACATAAAAATTTTCTAGGGAAAACGTTCACAATTTGCAAAGATTTGTTAAATAATAATGTAAAAAAATATTTCTTGTATAGTTATAGCAGTAAACAAATATAACCATAAACTTTTTCAAAACCGCCCTGTTCATTACTATATATAATTATACGAACATATATTATATATATTCACATCTGCCAAAATAAAAATAAAACAATATAAAAAAAGACGCAAAGCCAAAAAGGCAAACAGTTTACGCTGAATTGTTTTTTTTTGTTTATTAAATTAATATTATACAGAGTTTTTTAAGTCCTATATTAAAAAAATCAATAATAAATCATGGCTAAACATCATCCAGATTTAATTTTCTGCCGAAAACAGCCTGGCGTTGGTAAGTTTCTTTGTATTTGCAGGTTATGTTGATAATCTTTTATTTTCATCTTATTTTCTTCTAGCCATTGGACGCCTTTGCGAGAAATGCGACGGAAAGTGCGTTATATGTGATTCGTACGTACGCCCCTGTACTTTAGTAAGAATCTGTGATGAATGCAATTACGGTTCGTATCAAGGACGTTGTGTCATTTGTGGTGGACCGGGTGTATCTGATGCTTACTACTGCAAAGAGTGTACAATTCAAGAAAAAGATGTAGGTTATCCTTAAAGGCGTTCATAAATAGTGTTTGGTATTAACAACATGTTTTGCTTTAGCGTGATGGTTGCCCGAAAATTGTAAACTTGGGCAGCTCCAAAACGGATCTTTTCTACGAGCGAAAGAAGTATGGATTTAAACAGAGATAGGTTGATAATGGTAATTTTTTTATAAATAAAATCTAAATAAATTTCAAAATTAAACAAACTGCAAAAAAGAGCGTTTTTCTTTATATATATTTAATTTTTCTGTATCATTTCGCTTTGGATAATCGCAAGGGATGCATTAATAAGGAATTTGTATGCTTTCTGGCGTTTTTGGAAATTATTCGAACTTAATTTAGCAATATGAAAATTATATAAAACTAAAAAGTGAATATATATTATGTACATAAGTACCAAATGCGTCCTTGCGCTATATGTTTTACATATATGTTGACATTTGGATTGTCACTATATTACAAATAGATAAGAATAAAAAACAGTATCAAAATAAAATTTAAATTGTTAAAGTTTATTGTGGATTAAATAACAAAGGCGCAGTATTTACTCAATTACCATTCACTCCCCGAATCGCGTTTGGCATTCACCACTCATCTATCCTTGGCTGGTTCCTGGACAATGAGGTAAGTTAATCCACATGCGGACAAATCATCGCATCCCTATCAATCTAATTGGATTATCATTTGTAGAAAATGTTTAATCGCCCAAGATGTCGCGATTGGACGCCGCTGGCAACCCAACAATTGCGTCTTCGCAACTTAATCCAAATAACTGGCCACAACATAATATGTGCCGAACAAAAGGCCAGCATCTACTTTACTCTGCATCTGACAACGATGTCCGCCCCATTTTTCACAAGTGAACGCATTGAGACACCAGGAAACGCTATTTGGTCCGAAATCAACTGCCAATCAATACTAAAGTCGACATCGCGTTGCGTGTGCATCCGCGTGTGGCAACACACTGCAGTGGGTGACATCGCCAATGAAAAGGTACTGTTCCTTTGGGGCGTCTATTTCTCGGGTCTAGTACCAATCACAAAACGCAGCGACGTCAAACTTCGACCGAATTCGTTGGTGTTCTATATGCATGGTGGATTTTTTACATCGTCCATATGCCTGGAGGCAGAAAGTGTGCGTCCGCAAGTAGTCGCTATTCGTTCGATCTGTGATAATACAACGCCATCAATTGTCAAGGAAAACACAAAGCTGGATGCAGGTTTGCTTAAAGTTCGATTTGTCGAAAAAGAATTCTTCAAAAGTGAGCTCAGGCGTAGCTACACGGTGGACAAGTTGCTGGTGCTGCAGGAGAAACAGCGCAAGTCAAAGTATAAGAGCGAAAGTGCGAAAGAGTTAACAGAGAAGATTTGCATGAGGAGCGCCTTTTGCCTAAATCTGGACTTGATTGCAAACAAATCGATGCTTTATCGGCCGAGAGGTAATCCCTCAATGGGTCGGACACTGAATCGACTGCTGTTTCAACAACACGAACAACCAAAGCCGGAGGTAATATTAAAAGCACAGGAGCTGCGGCGACAAATCGAGACTGCCAAGTTTCGATGTCGGCTGCTTCTGCAGGAGCGTGATCGCTCGCTTTCCGCCGTTCGACACTTGGAGACCAAGCTGGGACGACTGACGGACGCAAATATTGAGACTGAATCGTGGATGATGGCCGCTTATAGAGCACTCAGCAAAGACAATGAGACCGAAGCAAAGAAAAAACTTGAATACTCTGGAAAACGGCACATATACCACCAGCTATTGGCCACACTGGAACAGCGTCGCTTGCAATTGCTGCGTGAACTAAAAGAGATTTACAGCATAAAACAAAACAGCAAAGGCTTCTTCACAATAAACGATGTGATCTTGCCGGACGCTGAATCATACGCAGATGCTGTGTCACCAACCGCGCTCAGTGTCGCCTTGGGCTATGCAGCGCACACTGTTCTCATGTGTTCAATCTTACTAAATGTTCCACTGAGGAATCCAATTATTCACAATGGGTCAGCATCTAAAATTGTTGATAACGTCAAGATTTTGCCCGCACCAGACAAAGAGTGAGTTTTGAAATACTTTATTGTTTATGTCATTAATTAATTGTTCCATTCCATAATAGATTTCCATTATTTGGACGAAGCTCTCCGCCACCTGACGCTCTTCTATATGCCGTGTTCCTGTTGAATCAGAATATCGCCCAGTTTAAGTACCAACTGGGGATGAGAAAAGGTGATTTACGAGCGACATTGCCTAATTTACTACAACTGCTAAATGGGCCGCCATTTGAGGTGTGCGGCCAAATCTACGCAGATGTACCACCCTCAGTCTCTGGCTCATCGCAGGAGCTTAACGTTTCCATTCCGATTGCAAAGCAATCGAATGGCGAGCCGAATGGCACTACAAGGTACTTTACTAATTATTTCTGTCTCATTTTGGAAAAGTTGTTATCAAAATTAATATCCTAGCAGAGTTTGCCGCTCTGTCGGTAGCTACGCGGACGACAGGGATCTCAGTCCGAAGGGCCAGTTCACTTCGGAGCCCATTTTGTCGATCGGGCAAAATCAGCTGATGCGATTCGCAGACAATGCAACGTTTTAATGCATATCCGTGATGTGCTTTCTAGTTAAATGTTGTTTATCTTTTGACTGCAAGGGTGATAATATTCTATTTCAAGTTGTATTTAATATTATATATGTATTAAAGTTTAATTATTTATCATAAAAACAGTTCTGTTTGAAAATAGAGAATAAAATATCCTCAGGAATAATGTCATCTAGTTTTTATTTCCAAAATCCTTCTTTAAGTAATCGTTCCCAACATATTAAAAGATTGTTTTCCACACAATTTGTGTTGTTCTTATCGTAGTGTTTTGTATGTAAAACCAATTATATTTATTATTACTATTTTTATTATCGTTTAAAATGACTATTTTTCTGGACAAAAGTGATGTTTTGAAAAATATTGACTAGATTTTCATAAAGTTTACTTTAGTAACATTAAAATGTTCATTCAATAAAAATCACAT
>JANSTS010010477.1:30165-40454 GCA_026546915.1 Sylvicola fuscatus
GAATTCTTAATTTTGCAGTAAGTAATAACTTTACACTTACTAAAATTAAGATGTAAAGCAATATCATGACTCCACTGAACGTGAAAGTGAATTCAAATCACTTTTAAAAGCAGTACAATAATCTCGACTTGATACATGCTAGTAGTTTTATACTTTTATGTCATCCGCATAAATATACGGAAGACAAAAACTAAAGCCACGTACTGCATCATTTACAAATTATGAAAAAAGCAACGCTCCCAAAGGTTAAGAATTATTGGCTGACATGGTCTTCATTGAAGACGATTTCACTCTTGATGGTGTTTCTGTTCAGGTTTGTCAATTGTTGATACAGACATTTTTAGAATTGCAAAGAAGAATACAAGTATTTGGCTAAGACTTGATTGGAAACAGATCACAGTAGTACATATATATATATATAACGGGAATTAAGCTCTTCTTTATAATTTTTATTTTTGGTGATGAAACAAAATTCAAGTAAACTTTAATGCATTTTAAATTTGTTCATAAAAAAAATTTGACATAATTTTCAAAAAGCATTTTATTGTACAAATCATCTTACAATTCCTCGAACCTAGAATTTTTTTTGTTTATAAAACTTCTACTTCATCAATAGATAACAACAAAAGCTGACGCAAATCTCACATAAAAACATGAGATCAACAAATGATATCAAGATGTAATAAATCGACGCTCTTTAATTGCTAACTATATAAAACACCATAAAAATTAACACATTTTCACATTCACCTAAAAAAACAAATATGCCACAATGTCCATGGTTGCAGTATCTTCAAATTGAAGTTAATGAAATACAGAGTTATCGTCAATTATGGATAAGATTCCCACAAATCCAAAACACTAATTACACCGTTGATCACGAAAACGTCACGATCATCACTCGACAGACATGAGGCAAACGACTGCCTTACAGTGGATAGTCTCGATGGAAACACCGCCAGCACAGACGAACTTAATGCTGTGACCGAGAGTAATTAAAATCCATCCTCCAATCACGATGAATTAGCAACACGAATATGGATGAGGCATGAACAAAATAACCCCAAAAGTTGTGACGAACAGGCTGCCGACACTCAAATGGTGTCTGATGGATGACGTCGAGCATAATTAACATGGTCGAGAGATGCGTTTTTGATTTGTTTGCGAATGGGCGTTGGTATAAAAGCGATTCGCATTGTTTTGGTTTCGATCATATTATTCAATTGAGTGGCATCAATCACATCAGCGGTGTTATCGTCTTTGATAGTGAGTGATAAGAAAACATAAACAGCACAATGGGGATGTCGACTGGTATGGATTTTAAGCATCAAATTAAATCTAGTGAAAAGACTATTGTGATGGGCCGGGTGTATCTGGGAATGGATAAGGAGGAGGAGTTGAGTTCAGGAAGCCACCAGCGCCAGTTTTTGGGAAGGACCTGCACTTCATGGAGTGAGTTTTTGCATATTTTCTCATTCATCGCAGTTTTACTTATTCCATTGTTTAATTTATCCTAGCTCAAATCATCGCATATTTCATCTCACTTTACGTGTTTTTGGCGGCTCTTTTTATGGGCTTACTGGAACTCTGGCTTATGGCAAATAGCGACGAATCTCCACGATTCATGTTGGCTGAATCATTGATAAGTGAGTAGATTGATTAAATTAAAAAGTTAATATAAACTAAATCAATTATCCAATTTTTCATAGGCGCCAGTCCCGGAATCGGTTATGTTCCATACCAAGCTGGAGAAGTGATCCGAAAAATGCAGTTCAACCCAATGGATAACGCAACCTACAGTGGCTACATTTCTCTTATAGACAAATTTATGATGCCATACAACAATCAGAAGAATCTTAGAAATTGTTCCATTGAAGACAAAACAAATAAACTCGCTGGTCAATCATGTGCTGTTGACATCGCTGATTTGGGTCCTTGTGAATCATCGGAATCTACCAGCGCATTCCAGAACTCGTCAATTTGTTTCTATATTACACTAAACCGCATTTACAATTGGATACCTGAAACATATGATAATGTTGATGAGTTGCCGGAAGAAATGCCAAATGATCTGAAGGAGTACATTAAATCACTGCCGGCAGCAGAACGCAAACAAGTTTGGTTGTCGTGTGAAAATGATGACCACAGCCAAGGAAAATCCGGGCCAATCGACTTTGTGACGTCTCGAGGCTTCCCCAGCTATTACTATCCGTATATAAACCAAAAAGACTATTTGAGTCCACTGGTGGTAATGCATCTGCCTGAAGCGCAGACAAATGTGACCATTGACATTGATTGCCGGATTTGGGCCAAGAATGTTCCATACACGCCAGTACGCATCGACAGAATAGGCCATGTCAATATGGAGTTGTTTATTGAAAGCTAATATCGACAGCTGCCGGCTTCTCATTTCTCATCTTCGGCTTTTAATTGTTCATTTTAATCATTCTTTGACTGATAGTTTTGTGTAAATGTAGGAAAATTGTAAGCTCTTTGTAAATATATAATCTATTACTGTTAAAAAAAAGATTATTATTAGTTGTGGTTTTGATTGCCCAATTCGGGAAAGTCATGCGAATGCGTTTTTAAAAGGATACATTTAAGACTACAATTTTCGTAAAGAAAGTTTTGTGAAACTGTTTGTTTGCTTTATTTAAAATGAAAATATTCTTATCGTTTGAGGATAGAATTCTTTATCGGAAAGAATCGTATCGCCCAAGTTTAGACGATTCCGTTATTGAAATTTGGAGGTGGAAGATGCAACTCAATTCGCAATTCTGCAATCAAAGAAGGTAGACCGCGTGCCAGCACTCAAGGCAACTTATTTTTCCTTAACCCAATATAAGTGACTTATAATTGACCAAGTTTCTTGAATCTTACCACTAATTAAAACATTAAAGCTTTCATCGGTAAGATAAAAAGCACGCGGCAGGGAGTGCAATTTCTACCCAATTTCTAGATTCTCAAACAAAGAGAAATTACTTTTTAGGTTGTAAAATTTTAACGGCCGAGGTTATAAAAATGTGACATACACCTGTGAAGACGCGTAAAATAAAGTAACATAAGTAAAAATTGAGAAAATTGTCTGAGCCGTTTTCGAGACAGTTCAAAAAAAACTTTGTTTTTCGTGATTTACTTACCCTTTGTGGTAATTTTGTGTCCTTTTTATGTCATTTATGTCACTCTTAATCGGTCTACCAGTTCAGGAGATATGCGTGCTCCAAACGAGTGGACGAAGGGATGAACGAACAGACATTTTTTCTAGAAAGATTTTTTTGGGATCAGGGGTGTCAAAACCCATTTCTTCATCAGAAATTTTGTCAAGATTACATATATTATCGCCTTTTTGTATGAAAAACAAAGATGGATAAATAAACTCTCTCGTTTTTTGCGTAGAAACCAGATACCAAAAACAGAAAAATCTTTAAAAAACGATTTCAAACTCCCTAACAACAGTATAATTAACAGATACGATTGCCGATAATAACTGTTTAATTATTTGAATTCATTTAATTATAAAATTTGCTTCCTGTTAATTGAAAAACAAGTTAAATATTAATTTGCTCAATGACAATTACCCGGCCCTACCTGTGACCAATCAAAACCCATGGCATCTGAGTCTTAAGGCATCGAATTAAATGTCTGTTTCTTAAATTAGTTTATTTGCCAAACTGTCACGAACTTCGGGTGCAATTTTAATACGTCAAACTTCAATTATAAATATTGAGTAAATATGCTTACCAGTAGGTTAATGCATATCGTTCAAGTCCAGCCAACACCTGTAAAATCCGCTTTTAATTAAAAACGTTGCGACAGCGATTTTACACATTCGGTCAAAATGCATTTCAATTACGCATGCGCCTGTCGCCAGTGGCTCATCATTTGTGATGATTGTTTATCGAAAAGATGGCTGATATTCTCACTACGATTTCTGGGGTGACATTGTCCACTTATGATCTTTTAATTCATTAGTAATGCATTGATAGTTTGGATAGAGGTGTTAATTATGAACAAATGACTTCTAGGAAATTGTGTCTCAAATATTGAATTTTTAAATTAATTATAATTTCATGACGTTCTTGAAATTATTATATCATTGAAGATTTCTAAGCAGAAAATAACGCCTAAATGTTGATAATCTTTGGAATCTGTCTTTTACCAGGGCCGGACTATCCTTTTTAAATTTGACTCAAAAAATTACCGAAATTCATTGGTTTAACGCTTATCTTTAAACTTTTTCTCAATTACCAAATTTTATTAGTGATAAATCTTAGCTTTTAATTTCAGTAAGAATAGGCTTTTAGCTGAAAGAAACTATGAATCTGTAAAAAAAAATATTCCTATTTAAAAGTTTACACCTTAAGTTATCGCAAAATATTGATTAAATTGCCTTTTTCTAATATATTCCTTTGTTTGATACTTTATTGATGCCTCACTCAATCTTATGTATATATTTACATTTATAGATAAGAGAATTCTCTCGAAGTTTTAATATTTTCAATGAAAACATACTTTTAGAGTAATAATTTTAACAAAAAATATATTGTTTTTAAGTCATCATAGGGAAGAGGAAAAGTAGGGGGTCTATAAATTAAATAAAAATAACAATAAAAAACTAATTGAATCGAATGTAAAGGAATAAATTTTCCGAAAAAAAACAAGAATTTAATGAAAATGTCTTTGAATTTGCTGTCAAATCAAAAAACATACTAATTCTACAACCAATTACGTCAAATTAAAATGTTTTAAATGGCATTTCAAGTAATGTACTCTTTTTAAAATCTCATTTCATTTTATACAAACTTTTTAATCACTAAACATTACACTCGTGTAAAGATTAGCTCTTGACCATTACACTAAGAATAACGGAGCCCTGACGCTCGCGAATACTTTGAACATACTTAATATTTTTGGCCCATGCACGGCACTCAATTTCGATCAGCTGATCAGCTTGTGGACGCTCGAACTGCACAGCGACAATGGGACTCAAGTAGCCTGGTTGATTTGTGAAAGGATAGTAGTAGGAAGGCACTCCCATGTCTGGATAGAATTTCATTGGGCCAATAGCTGCCACATCAGCTTCTTTGTTGCCCCTGCAGGACAGCCACACTTGGTTGCGTTTTGCGGGCTCCAATGCCTTGATGTGGTCCTTCAAGTCTTGTGGCATCTCTGCTGGTAAATCTTCCGGATCGTTGTATGGCTCTGGCACCCATGAGAAAATCTAGATGAATATAGGAAAAAGAGAGTTTTTATTGACAAATAACCGGTGTCAATTTGAAGTTACTTACTCTGTTAACTTTCAGTAGAACGCATGGGGCAGATTTGTTGAAGCCATAGCCATTCTCCTGGTTGCAGGGTCCCCACATCTTAGGATCAACGTTGCACACTTGATCGGGTTTCGGTGGAGAGTTAAAGTCACAGACAACTTGATTTCTTCGGCCGCCAACGTTCATTGAGAGTTTGTAAGCTATGATGAATCGAAACGTTTTATAAATATTTGTTTAAAATAACTTTTATTTTATTTTAATAACTTACGCTCTTCAAACTTGCCCAACAGTTCAACCCATTCTTTAACATCCTTTTTGTTGCTTGCATTATACGTGATTGTGAAAAGGTCCGATGGTTCTTCTGGCATTGGACGGTAGTTGAGTCCTGGACTTGCCCCTAGAAGAAAACAAATCTGTTATTTCTGCCTGACAAAACGGACTTTAAGTGTTCTCTTACCAATTCGTGATTCTTCTAATAAATAAGTGGGATGTGCATCGCTCAGGGAGTATAACAGTCCTTGCATGCATATGGAAAATAATGCAGCCAAGAGAATGTAGAATATGAGGTAGAATAAGCCGAGTTGTCCTGTTAATAAAGAAATTTTAATATTTTTATCTATCTATATGAATTCAATTAGTTAATTTTTTTTATAAAAAAATGTGATTTCTTTCAATAAATATTCCTCTCCTCTACATAATTTTTTTCTTCAAAATACAATTTTTATGTTGTAGAATTGTGATTATTGAATTATAATTTTAAGTAAATTTTAATAGAAAACATGTTCCTTTAGAGCGATTTTCATAAATCAGATAAAGTATTTGTGAAATAAAAAATTATTTTTTTTGAATATCCATAAACCTAAAATTAAAGCTTAATGGAATTATATATATATATTTCTAACTTAATCGATCTGCGACTTAGGTTATGCAACCGGCGCCAATAATCTAAGGGATTTTGATTCTCCTGTACAGACTGGTTTAGTTCCCAAAAACCGAGTCAGCCAAACCAGTTTAACTCGACTTATTCGTTATGTTTTCGCAAGAGCAATAACATGTTTATTTGTACGTACATATATTACATCACTCTACCGACTTCAAAGGTAAATGATTTGATGACCATCTAAAGCCACAAAATATTTTTGTAACACTCGAATTCAGGCTTTTCAAAGCTTCATTGTTTCAAATGTAAAATACGTGAAGGTTATGTTCAAATGAATTCATAATTGAGCTTATCGCCGGTTTTCGAATTGTGTGCTTGAAATAAGCACATAAATATTTTATGTTGTTCATGCTCTTTGAACTGGACAAAACTGCAAATGCAAATCCGTCGTAGATTGAATATTTAAATTTAGATAATTTCACATCTTTCGTTATGCAGTTGAACGGAAAACCTTTCAACTGCATAACATTCTTCAAATTAAAAAGCAAATGGTTGGTGTTTGCTATTGTTCATCACTCATTAAACAATTTGAATTGAACTATTTTTTCAATAATATTTGAAGAGGCGCAGGTGATATAAAATCTCAAAATGTAGTTGAAGCTTTTGGCAAAAGCTGAAAATAATTTTACTAAATCGCCCACAAACAGTGGCAGCTACTTTTAACCGCGATTGTATAAACTCTATCAACCATTAATCCCCGACTTACTTATTTTTAGAATGTTATTATATGTCTAGCCTACAAGATGACGATCTCACATTGTAACATTTTTTTTCAGCTGCTATAACATTACTGAGTAAAGGATGAAACGAAAGAATTTTTCTTGTGTTTTTACCGAAATTCCATCAAGATTCTAGACTAAGGTCATAAACAAATGAGGATTTGTCGCAATAGTTAAAGTGATGCTCTTAGGGTTTTCTAGTTCCATTTCATCTATTGATCGGTTTTTAAAGATAAATAATAATGCATCGATGAAAATTTTCTTATCAAGATCTTCTTCTGTTGTACAATTTCAAAATTAGGTGTAATCGATGCAGAATTTTCAATTATTGCGCACGTGCTAAAGCGTTAAAAATGTCGTTTGAAACAGCTGACAAATGTCAATTCGCACATTTAAAAGCTACTCAGCTTTGTTTACATAATCGACGCACAACAATTGAAAGTTGAAATGTCCGTCAAACGTTCAGACGAATGAGTTTTTATGCTTGTATTTCTTTCCTCTGGCCATTAGAAACCAGACGACAACAACAATCCAACACCTAACCTCATTTGCATTTTCTTTCATCACATTTAATATCAAGTTCGTGCAATACATAATATCCAAGGTCTATGTCAGTTTTTGAAAATCCCAATCAAATTGCAAGTTTGTAATTTCACACAGATTTTTGTTTCGCTAGTTACAAGAATTTTCAAGATTAAAAGTAATCGATTTGTGGCCAATATTTGTGTAAAATTGATTATTGATATAAAACCCTGAGCAATTTTAAGCTGGCAATGGCAGAGATGTGATGTATTTTTATTGAATGCAATAACTGAGGGAACGCCAGTTTTACAAATTATTTTATGTGGGAAAAATCGTTTAAATTAAATTAAGTTGTTGACGCTGTGTCAATTTAATTAAATAGAATCGCCAAATCAATTCAATTAGAATCAATATGAAGGCAAAGATTCGTTGTCAAAAGTCAATTAGACGCAGAGCACATGATCTTTAATCACCGCCGCTTGTGAATGATATCACCACAATTTCGTCTATTAAGAATTAACCCACATAATAGGTCGAGCTAAGTGTCGAGCTCTTAAGATGATCTACGATTGCTTATATTGTATTAAAGATAAGCATGTCAAACACATAACTGCAAATGACAGGCCGGATGGCGAGGGAGATGCTGTAAAACTATCCACTAATTATACTAATTTGATAAGCATTAAAATGTCTTAATTGCGAATTTATTTGTGTCGTCTTTTGTTGCTGTCAAGAAGCCGTTACAACTGTTCAAACGACCGAACAGGCCACACTTTGATATGATCGCAATGTTGGCCATCACCTTGGGAGCACACAGCCGCCGCTACCACCATTAACTGCCTGATCAGTGATCAGCGATCGCCCAAGCTGCCACAACTCACACAATTTATGCGAATATTGGAGTGGCGTTGGAGGCGTCGCGTCGCTTGCTTTGTGTTAATATGGTTATCGACAACGCCATCACTTGCATTAATAATATATCAATTGACGTGTACAATTAATGCACTTATGTGCATTAGGCATTAGCCAATATGAGAGCGCAGACGTAGACGTGTCAGACGTCTCATCCGTCTCGCTTCTGCCGCTTTGCTATATCACTTAAAACGTGCGTCTTGATTAGCAACTGAAACCGCTCAAACAAACAAAACTGTCTGGGAGCATTTTCCTTCCAATTTTCATGATTTTTACTTGTAAATATATTACTTACTCGTCAAGTTTGTCAATAATGTAAATATACAGATTAAATGCATGGTTCCTACACCTGCACCACTACAAACACACCAATTAACCATGTAAGTTCGGTTATATCCAGTTTCGTCGGCTTATTACTAGCTCTGCCTCGTTGTTTGCATTCATTTCTTCATTGGTTTCTTTTTTCCGATATGCTGTTGTATTTCAAATGGATTTGCTGCCTTAACATTTGTATTTAGTGCGTACGAGAACTTCATTTAATAACGTGGACGTTGTTTAAAGGTAGATGGGCTCAGCATAAACGCGAAACGGAATATAATTATGAACTAATCACATGAAATATGATCGCTATCTAGATATACTTAGGCTCATATCGTAGGAATACGAGTTGAGAAAATTTTCCACAGCATTTACAAGGCAGAGCTGCGACGTTTGCTACAGATCGCAGTAAAGTAAAAGAGGCAGTTCGGCGCGTATCTTGACAATAAACAAAAACAATGTGGCGTAAACCTCTTCTTAATTGTTGGGTGTCAGGGATTTGGGAAAAATTCACTGTAATTGACTTGATGCAAATTTAAAATAATTTTTTTTTTCAAACGATTTATAAGCAAAAATCACGGCAAATTCCCGATGAAAAAATCGCACTAATTTAAAATAGAATATCTATTTTAGTTGTCGGTTTTAATTCGATTACGTCTGCTGTGAGGAGATAAATTTTAGACGTTCAACAATTCGTTGTAGTGAACAGGAATTTGGCGGTTTAGCTCGTTGCAAGAGCACGACGCGACGCCCATTGACAGGGTCTAGCAGTTTGCGTCGGGATCAGTTGGTAAAGGCCAACATCTGATTGCAATAAAATCGATGCATTGGTAACAATGAATTGGGAATCAACTGGAAAATTGGATCAGAGGGAGTCTCCAAAGAAAATACAACAGGAAAAATAAAATTACGCCAATTAACGTGGCTTAGTGACGAAGATGAAGCGCCTTTAATTTGCGACGTTGTCAGCTTTTTTTGGTAGTTGTTTTTTTAGTTTAATTGCAACTAAATGAGTTAACATTTTGAATGTGTAAACGACGAAATTGATTTTGATCGTATTTCTAAGTCGCATTTATCATTTTGTCATGCACTTTTATTGACAACTTTAGGAACTAATTTAAATGTTCTCAAGTCATTAATCGTTTCAAGTTTTTACTATAAAAACTAGTAAAACGTGAATGGAAAATTGGTGTGCGACGGCCGATTAACTTTTTACGAGTTTAAAATCTCAATTTATTTTTGAACGCCAAGGCTGGCTCATATGTTCATGGCTGTTCAGACAAAATTTTATTTTATAATTAACTACATATAATTTTTTTTTCACAAAATCCTTTTCATAAAACTATGATGAGTTGTTAAATAACTAAAACCATCGTCTTTTAATTTCTAACTTTAACTCGGCAAAAAATAAAAAATAAATATTACACATGTAAACTTTTTACAAATTCAATTTTTTTTTAAGAAAAACGTACCCCAACTTTTAGGTGTTCTGCCAAAGTAGGAGTTTTCACTCGAATCGTAAATCCATTTAAAAAATGACTTTTTTTCTGGTGGGGTTGGAAATTCGTATGTTGTCATAGACTTCCCGTTTCCTTTGTTTGACATTTTGTT
>JANSTS010010488.1:4443-19663 GCA_026546915.1 Sylvicola fuscatus
GTACTTACATAAGTTTTATAACTTAATTACATCTCGCAAATTCAAGAATATCCTATACTTGTATTGAATAATAAACAACCCTTTCCCACAATGATGATTGTTCTTATTATCCCTGCTCAGAAATTCAATCACTGAAGAAGGTGCTGAACTTGTTGTATCAATATTGGAGGCTAAGGAATTAATTGGCCCACAAAGTGCGGAAAACTTGGACACCTTTGTTAGAGTCTACTTAGTACCTGACGAGACGGGGGCACTGCAAACAAAAGTACGTTAATTTACCGCTATTATTTGCTGTAAATCCTGCATTTAACCTGTGAATTTGTGACCCAATTGTGTCCGCAGCTTTTCAAAAACTCGCCGTGTCCCAGCTATAATGAGAAGTTCTGCTTTTGGCTGAACAAAAAGCGCACACGTCGTTCATTGTGGTTTCACCTGTATCACAGCGGCAACGCGCACACGCTAATTGGCGAGGCCGAGATGCAAATTGGCGATGTCACACGTCCGGTTACAACATGGCTGGCGCTCTCCGATTCGCGACACAACACCAGCAATTGGGGTGATTTAATGTTTTCGCTCAGCTACCTGCCCACCGCCGAGAGATTGACGGTGGTGGTGGTGAAGGCGCGCAACCTCAGCATGGACGAGCACAGACACACAAATCTGCAGAACGTTTTTGTTAAGGTAGATGACGTCGACGTGATTGGAATTGCGTAACAACGGACATTAATATTTATTACCGTCTTTCTTTGCGTGTCAACAGGTTTACTTGCTGAAAAATGATAAGAAGGTGTCTAAGAAGAAGACGTCTACGAAGCGTAGCGATAGATGTCCAATATATAATGAGTCGATGATCTTCAGTGTGCCTCCATATGTTTTAAATTCTATTCAGATTCGGTTGACTGTGGTTAATGCCACCGATGCCTCGTCTGATCCCACGACTAGATCGATTCTGACACCGGTTGGACACGTTATAGTTGGCAAATCGACATCCGGCAAGGGATTACGCCACTACAATCAAATGCTGTCAGCTCTGAGGAAGCCAGTGGCGATGTGGCACTCTCTCCGGCGAACCGTCAAAAACAAAAGTGAGGTCACCACATAAGAATTTAAATGCATATTTTGTGCATCATGTGTGTATCGTGTACATTATGTAGTTATGCGGTATGGGTAGTTAAATCAAATGTTATCTAGATAGATCGAAACTGTTAATTGAACGGAAAATGTTTCCGCAGTTTTTCGGATTGAATCATCAAATTGTTTAAGCTTTAATATTAAATATGATTACCTACAGATAAATTATATATTCTTCGGCATTATAACATTTACTATAAAAACATACATATAGCGAACGTTTTCATACATCTCCAATTAAAGTTAATGCGGTTAAAGTTAAGGGTTCAAACTACTGAACTTTATATAAATACATACTAACTTTTACTTAAGTTACAGTGTCACACTAAATTGTCTTTTTAATATAATATACAAATGAGGAATTTATTAAAGTTTAAGATATAGTTCTTGGACCAAATAAAATGGAGGAGAAAACACTAAATTTACAACGTCTTTACTAAATCTACGACAGTCATTATATTTGTAAGTCAATTCAAGCTTCATCTGGTAACTATTTGTACTCTAACCAAATTGGTTTCGCATATTTAATACAAATTTCTATTCATTCCTGTGAGCCTATCAACAACATACATTAGTTACATAAAATTACATATTTCAATATTTAATATTTCCATTTTTCTAACAATCAAACCAATTGATATTACATACTAAACGTGTTTCGTTCATAACACATAAATTTCACTCAATTCAATACTGTACTTATGTTTATACTTACATGCTCTACCTTCAAATACAAATTACATATTTAAATATTAAAAAGGCTCGTCCCGTTTGAGGGCCAACAGACATAATTAAGTTCCGACATGAAATAAACAATTTGCTTCCAGAAATGTGTGATACTTCAACAAAATGTATTTAATGTAATCGATAAGGATGTATTAATACACAATTGTATCGCAACATCATGACAAAAGCGCGGATTTTTCAAATTAATTACTGATAGAATAATTGTGATTAATTAGTTACATTTCATTTTGTATTTCTAAATATTAAAGTTGAATGAAAAATATTATGATTTTTTGTGCGTTTACGTTTATTTGAGATGTTTTACTTTGTTTTTAAAGTTTTTTTTTAAATTAGGTATTTAATTTTCTGTCTGACTATAGTATTACCATTCACTCTATACGATTTCCAAATAAAATATTTGCCTCCTTAAAACCAATATGACAATAATTCAAGTAAATTTAAAGTGAAATATATTTTATCAATTTCAACATACAAACTTAGAAAAATTCAAACAAAAATTGTTGTTGTAATGTTGCAGAAGAAAATTTACAGTAACTGAAGCAAACTGAACGTTGTTATTCTAATGAAGAAAATGATAAATTTAAATAAATATGTTAATAATGGAAAATGTATTCACTTCTGCAGGTAATGTTGTTAGACAGATTGAAAACAGATTTTTTGCATGAAGAAATAAAATGAAAATTATTTAAGAAATACAATAATTATAAAATAAATTTCGTATTTGAAATATTTATTAACAAGAAGAAAATCCTTATTTTCCAGACGTCTAAAATAATTTGATTGGGAAACGGTCGTTTAATCAATCAATTTTGTTGAAGAAATAGAAAAAAAAAACAAATTTCTTAAACATATTATTCATAATTTATTTACAAAAAGCTACATAATGTACAAACAAAATCCGAAGCCAAATACAATTGGCAGCTATTTTATTCCAATGATTGATTCAATTGAGAATGACAGCTTTGGCTTTGTTAAATTTTGCACCCCCTCCGTGGAGCAGCAGTCGCTCGTCACCATCATGCCACAATCCGCCAACGCCGGGGGTGAGTGGACGTTTGTGTTTTGTCGCAAAACCACATCGATATTTGGCAGGCTGCATTCAATTGTAGTCTTGAAGTACCGTCCAAAGTCTAGTTGTTGTCGTTCTTTGAAGCTTTGCAATTGATTGGAATAGGTGGCGAACGGATTGTCTCTCATCAACAGAGGATGAGTGTGGCCTGTCGATGACACGGCTGATGAAGGTTGAGGGTGGGATGAGTTGACCGGACTTGACAACGACAGTGACAGTGGGTGATGTGGTGACGGCGGCGGCAGCAGCAGTGTGTGTGATGTTGGCGGCGGTGGCGGCGATGACATTGTGGTCGCATTTAGAAAGCCAACATTCGGTGTTGAGTCTAAATCCCTGTCGGCGAATGCTCTGCGCTTACGGATACGTTCGGTTAGGGGTGATGTATACATGGGGAAGCGACGGTAGCCTGAAAGTGAGTGGATATGATTAAATTTATGATCGTTTAATGTGTGAGCATGTGTGTCATGTTTCAATTTGTGGAATTAGTCAAGCAATTAAATTTAAACGTGGCGGAAAATCACTTGGCTTGTTAGAAATAAAATATTTTAATGCGCGAAACGATTGAAATATGTTTTTTTTTTATGTGGGATAGCATGGACATATTTTGTCATGTGACACTTTAAAATGTTGCTTCTAAAATGCTGCAGCGATTAGTGTGTCAAGCAGCGAAGAATGATTTAGGTAAAAATTAAACGAAAACTGACTAATTCTAATGCAGCTGAAAAAGGATGCGCAGACCCATTTGTGAGCAGACGTGGCAGACTGCATGGCACCAATTTGGAACGCAACAAATCTCGTCTTTCAAGATATATGTGACACTTTATCTGTATTTTGTGATGTCGTATCCGTGCATATGCAAAAGATCTCATTTCATCAACAGAAATCTAAGGACTCACTGTGTGAATTCAATGCTAAAATAACATTTGAACTAAGAAGAGACTAGAACAGGACTCAAAAACAACACAAGGAAGAATCCATTAATTTAGAAGTGATACTACTGTAGCTTCCAAAGTAGTATGTAGAGTGTTTAGAGATCAAATTTCAGTGAGAGGACATACACTAGGATGACACTTTTATGGCCTTTATTGTTGTTCATCGAGTATTGCATTTGGGTCAAATGGACCTCTTCTGGTAGACAGTATGTCGCCATTTGTTGCCCGTCTATGTTTTAAAATCATTGTATTTTTCAATATATATGTACAAATATGTTGGTTCCGAAGAGGAAATTGGAATATATAGTAAAAGTCCTAATAATGAACACTTTTTTTTATCGTCCAGTAAATTGAAGTAAAGCGCATTTCTTATTCACATGTCAATCATGTTTTCTACAACAAAATCACATCTTACGAAAATTGTATCTTTTTTAGCATGAGATTGTTTATTGTATCTAAAAATCAATACATCCTGTTGTTTTCTTAAAATCTCTTCGATAAAGCTTAGATATTTTCTATATACATGTTATATGTACATGATTGTTGTACTCTTCAGGCAACAACTTATATGAGTCAATGTCAAAGGACCATTAATCTTGAATCCATCGCATGAATCCACCTGTTTCAATGAATAGAAAATTGCAGCATTCACATCGGAATAATGAATGTGTTTCATAAATATATCACACTTTCTGGTATGCTCCCATAAACAACAACAAAAAATGAATTTATGATATTGAAAGAGATAGGTTTAACATAAAACTCAGCAGAAATCCAATGTACACAATTTTGCATAATTTATATCATGTACTTTTGTGTAAGATATTTTGTTTAAACTTCTAATAATTTAATGCTGTTCAGAATACTCGCGTGTCTTTGAAAGCTTCTAAAGATGTCAATAGGGTAGAATTAAGTTAAGGAGAACAATAAACATAGACTCATTTTATGAAACAGAAGGTTATGAATTTTATATTAAAAACTTATGAAAAGGGCGAATTTTTGAGCAATAATGTGAAACATCAATAACATTTTACAAGATTTTGAAATACTCGTAAGTCACCGCTTAAACAATTTATTTAGTTAATTTTGTATTCAAATATCGTTGAAAGTAAAAATTCTTATGTAAAACGCGTCTCCACTTAAATGTGTTTCATTTGATGAGAAATTCAATTTAATTACAAACTTCTCGTTACCAGCCATAGTGAATATGTAAACAACCAATAAAACGGGGTGTTAACATTAAATCGTTCAGTAAAACAAATCATGGCATAAACGTTAAACGAGGAAAATCAAATGAAAATTCGTTAAAACGTTGGTAAATGGATCAAAATTCATCTTGCTACAAATTCACTAAACAAACAAAACGCTGTACCGTAATTAATTAAATTATTCCATTCGTTTTAAAAAATATACGAACAAATAATGTAACCAAATACGAAGCGGTTCGGTCGGAATTCCCATATTTCCTTTATTTTCCCGACGATCTGTTGTTTTATTCAACAAGAAAGGGAAACTGTATACATTTTACAAGATATACATATATTTTCTTAAAGACTTGATATATTTAATGGAGCGAGAAAAGAGCATATAATAAAGACTTAACGTCTCAGTGGCGTGAAATGAAATTGAGTTTTTGACCAACAGCTGCAAACATTTTGGACCAAAAGTGTTAGAGCTTTTCATAGTTCCGACGACTACACAGAAGTTAGATTGGGATTGCTAAATGGCATGGAATTTGAGTTCAATCGTCCTTGTAGTCTAGCTTTTGTCGATTTTAATGTTAATTGTCGCAGACGCTTTTAAAAAAAAATCTGCTTACCTTGAAGAATGTCGCGAGCTAGTGTAGACTGCTGCAAGTGCTTCAGATGCTTTTGATAGAGTCGCTTCTGTGCAATCAATGCCTCTATTGTTTTATGGCTGTTGCCGGTTAGATCTTCTGTCGACTGTTGCCGCCGCAGAGCCACTTGGGCCGCCATCACACGCTGCCGCTCTACCACCAGCTGGCAATTGGGGCACACGCATTCACGCCATCGACATTGTTTCTTGTGACCCTTGAGGCAGGAGATGACACCGTGATTGCGGCATCTTGCACATTTTGGTGTTCGCAGCAGACGCTTTGGCGACGATTTGGATTGGGTGTCGCTCGAGTTGGAATTGCATTCATCTTGCGAGTAGCTGGGACTCTCTGGTGATGAAGTCATTTTGTCTGTGAAATTAATTTTTAAATTTGTATCAACCTTTTTTTAGAACAAATCAAATATGTTTTAACAATTTCAAAACAAATATTTTAATCGAAATTCTTAAAAATTTATTGTAATTTGTTTACATAATTTTCATTTATAACTTCTTGTGAAAAGTTTTCTAAAAAAAATTTAGGCTTCGGAAATGAGGTTTGTCTTTTATGATATTATGAAATAATATGTAATCATTGTTTTTTTTTAATCCTCAAAAATAATAAGAAGAAAGACTTGATTAAAAATATTGTATGATAGTAGGCATCCCTATAAATTAAAAAAAAAGAACTTCTTGAATTAAGGATTTACTTTGAACTAAAATCAAATATTTCACATACACCGACGGACATTTTACCATTTCCATTTCGTTTCAAGTTCGTATAGAAAACAATTTTCTTAAAATCGATATTAAATTCAATATCATAATATTTACAACACAAATTTAAATTATTTACAATATTTCTTAGAATAAACTAATTAGTAAATACTATCTGTCGACAATATCAAATTGATGAAAAATTACCTTAAATTGTTTAATCCAATAATTTATCCAATAACGGTGTCACTTAATTATAAGTGTTCTCTTTTAATCCTAAAATTAATAAGATTTAGTAACGTTCAGTCACTTTTATAAGCTTAAAAATCACGCACTGAACTCACTCGCAACTACTCAAAGAATGATCTCATAAGTACAAAGATCTGGCATCAGTAGCTGTTTTGAGTCCAAAGAAACAAATTAGAATTCACACGAGAAAAGTCGAGAAAACTCAAAACAATTTGTAGTAAATACTGATCGCAGTGGTTTTCCGCCTCTGATTGGTGCGTTCGCCTTGCAAGAGGGAGGAGTTCTCGTTCTACCACACTTTAAAGATTCTATACCATTCCTTGCAATCATCTTAAACAAATTAATTTTCATTTATAAAAACAGCAGGATCTTTTGTATTTATTTATCCAGCTAAATGGGATTGAATTACACACCCTTCCAGAATACATGTATGTATATTGTATATAATATGCGTTTGACTTAAGATTTGAGCTCATACAATCTGGCCAACTTTGCTTTCTTAAGATCTATTTGTTTTCATGAGTTTAGGGTTTGCGTAGTTACATTTAGTTTTGTTATTTTGGTTTAAATTACGCTCAAATATTAACGAGAGATAAGGCAACGCATGTATGTACATACATATGTGCAATTTAGAAATGCGTAGGACTCATTAAGGGGCTAAGGGCCCATGATCGCTGCGATGTGATGTCGTGCTGTGTGAGGCAGGTCAAATATTTGCCTTCAGCTGGTGTTTTATTATATTTTTGTTTTATATATTCTATGATTTGTAGAAAGTCGGGAAATGTCCGCCGCCAAGCAGTCTGGCAAGGTTTGACTTTCGCAACAAGGGTCAACACAAATTATTACATCCTGCACAATGGGAATTTCTACTCTGTATGGTATATTGTTTTAGGTGGAAATTCGAGTGTACAAAAAGATAAATAACCTTTAATGGCATTTTTATGTGAAATCAATAGAAAACATGTGCAGGAACAGAAATGTTCCTGTCAATATCCTGTATCATGCCATCCAAAAGGGTAATAAATGATGAGTAAAATCACATGTCGTTCGAAGCCCATATAAAAGTATGATTTTCCGTCACATATCAATGTCTGTGTCAAAAATCCGTTAAAACTTCTTACTTAAATTGCATACCTACGTCAATTCTCCAACGTGCAGTCGATTACAGATCCAAAACAAACAACATCCACTTGTCTTGCTGTGGAGTGCCAAAAATAGCACATTGAAATAACAATAACTTCCCAAAAGAATTCATTAACACTGAAAACAAATGAATATAGTTTTCACAGGTTAGCCTCATCTTGATCGTCATGTATGTTTCTGTCACAGAAATTCCTGTGAGACGTGAATATGAAAGTGCTTTTAATCCGTCTTAGTCATAACACCAGGAAGGGAAGTGATAAAGTTCCGTTCATATACAGACACCAAAATATACAAACAATATTATAATGTAGTTATGAGTTATTAGTTGCCGTTAAACAAACAAATTCCAAGACCCTCATATTATCACAACAAAAGTATTGAGTTTTGTTCTTATACTTTAATGCTGAAGCACTTCGTGAATATATATACAGATGATGCTTGTTTGTGCTATTTGGGGAGGCTCTCGTTTAGATTTCAATGCGAAGCGCCTGTCGGATGACTGACGTTTGCCTTTCTGTAAAGATGTTCCATGTCGCGACAATACACATTTTAATGTTCTTTAAAGCGGTGTTATGTTAAGTTTATTAGAAAGTCGCACCGTTGCGTCGTGCATTTAACGAATGTAATGGAAGACGCAGATGAATGACAAAGTAAGTGAATTTCGGTTTCGATATAACACTGTAATTGTCTTTCTTTACTCATTGTCTTAACTTGTGACTATAATGCTAATTTAAAGATGTATAAGCGATTTTAGAGTTTTAAGAAACAGTTTCATAATTATTGCATAATTTAAAAATGTATTTTAATAATGACTTATAATCCGAATGTTTTTTATAGTTTTGCTTCTTAAAGTAAAATTTTAATTCCGAATTCTAAAACAATTTATAATCATCCAAAATGAAATTTAAAAAAAAATTGAATTGTATAAAAATTAAATATTTGAAAATAAAACAACTTTAAGTGTTTATTTCGTTAAAAAAGTTTCTATGTCGGCATGTCACCCCTTGTTAGAACGAATTCAAAATGCAATTACTATAAATCAACCAGAAGCTATAAAATCGGTTTATGTTGTCCTTAAAATGTTCAACCTACTGGTTCTCAAGAATTTGTATTTACACGATTTCTGGTTTGTATGTTACCATTTTACAGACATCATCCTGATGTGTGCTCCTCCATGCTGTTTTATTTGTATTAGCGTGACGCTTCTCGACCAAGGCTAGCAGAAAGACGCCGACGCCTCTCGAATATAAATATATCATTTAAAATTATCTTAATTTGTAACGCAAATTTTTAACAATTCGTTCCACTTCTACTTGACTGTTTGGAATCTATGCACCATATGGACGGTATCACGCTTAAAAAACTCATGCGTCGTTGAAGTGAGACGTCTGACGCGGGCGTTGTGAGAAAATGTAATCTACGAAATGAATACTACAGCAGCCACTTCAGCAGTGGCGACAGGAAGAATTACAAAATAACTATTAGCGTCCTTGTTTTTGAAAGCGTAAGACAATCTTTTGAAATCTGATTACATTTTTTTAGCGGTATTTGATTTATGTTTAGGTATTCAATTGTTTTATCATATTTTAATAATCAGACTTATTTTCGATAAATGTTGTTCAAGTCAAATTTTAGTTCACATAAATACATTAAATTGCAGTTGAATCTTTAAGTCGCGTCAATCGCCGCGTCTAGTGAGATCAAATTAATCGTTCCATTATAAATGACTATGCTGCAAGAACAGAAAAGAATATACTTATATTCTGTGACTGTGTCCATAACATTTGACACGGAATTTTACTCTAAATGTATTCTCATTTATATCTACAACGATTACTTGGCCCATTTATACTGGGCGCAGACATGCCGCCTAAGAGCATATTTTATGCTCATATGATTGCGCTCTAAGCTGTTGTAAGGCTATTGTCTTTAATATATTTTAATGTTTTCAATTTAATATCTTTAATGGCCCAGAAAATTAAATTCTTTAGAGCTGTGCCGCATTTCTTTGCACAGTCAAGAACAATGTGATAACTGTTTTATACTATAATGAAGCAGCTAATATATTTTGCAATGTGTCGAAATATTTTATATTTCAACATGTAGGATATGAGGGTTGGCTAAGTTCTAGAACAAAATCAAAAATCGGTAATGGTAATATTTTTTGATTTTAACATAGATCTTTAGTGCTAGATCTATGTAAAATAATTATCTTTCTTGTAATAAGCCATTCGTACTTAGTTTATTTACAACAGTAATGATTCAAAAATATATATTAAATATATACTCGGATTGTATTAACATTTGTTGTATTATATTGTTGGTTTGAGTTTTCATCCAATTATTAAATTGTATAATTAAAATACTTTAAGATATGAAATAAACAGTACAAAATCTAAAAGTTCGCTTAATGAAAACTTTATCCATTGGTTCATAACTCCACTAAACGGTAATACTTTATTTTGCATTGTTGTACTTTACTTAAATGCACATTCTTCATGTTTTCTTATTTTTTCATAATCTTCTTATTTTAACTTAACGCGCCTAACAACTGAACAAATATTTTACTAAATGAAGTGATTGAATAAAGCAATTATTTAAATATTTTTCAGCTTTAAAAAGAAAAAAAGAAGTAAAGTTTTAAGTTCATATTTTAGATGAAAGTTATAATAAATAAAATAAAATTACAATAAAAAACAAATATTTTTTTTTTTAGGTACTGAAGTCAATTTATTAATTGTTCATTTGCAAATAAAACATAGCATATTAAATTATAATTTAAATTCTACCAAACCTAATCTTTATGAATTTGATTTCCTTCCCATTTTAAGTAAAATCAGCTACAATATAATATTATTTATATAATTTAAGTGAATAAAAATGCTTCTTGCCAATTTATCAACTAAAATATGTGAATGAATTTTTTGTTACAGTAAATCTTAAAATGTTAACGAATTAAGCAAAAGCAATCAACAATCTAATCACAAAGGCCCTACAGCTTGAGTAAGAGGCCTAAAAAAGGCCAACGTAGTCTATCAATCAACAAACAATTTTAACTATTATTTGTGCAAGATCACAGTAGTGTTACATTTGTAGTTTATCATTTCGATGTGTCCTAAATATTCGAAATTGTTCCCTAATCGGCAAGGAGTTTCCTACTTACAAAGTGAAGTATTTAGTGTTAAGGTGATACTACAATATAGTCGAGTTGTCAAGTTAATCTAGTTTAGAATTTCTTTTATATTAAATTTGTGACTCTTTTTAGTTCTGAGTTGCTCCATTCTTTCGTGAATTATTGTTGAGCGATCTAATTACGAATTATAATTTGGTTATACTTTAGAAACTGTCCCAATAGTGTTAATTAAAAATAACAGCAGCCATATTTTAAACTGGAATGCCGGTTCTGTCTTTCATTTTCCCAATGACATTGACATGCACTTTGCTGTAGGCGGCAGCTCTCTGTTTGCTGACAGCCCCTCCTTCGCCGGAAGTGAACGAAAGTGGTGATGAATTTTTAGAATCTCTTTGAGACGAGTTTCGGCTCAGTCCATTGTTGCTAGACTGTTGATCAGCGCTGGCCTTGTCACTGGTAAATGAATGAGCAGAAATTTTCTCCAACTGCAATTTGAAAAAAAATTGTTTAATTTAAGGCTAAGGAAAAAAATGACAGGCGAAAAAGTTAAAAAAAAACTCGCCTCATCATCAATGGCTTTGAATTGCCAACTCCAATTGGCTCGGTACAAAAAGGGACGATGATCAAAGCGATTGTCATCAGGACTATACGACTCAGCATGATATGACGGCGTTAGGACGGTCATTTTGTGACGGTTAATAGCGTAGCATCTGAAGAAATGTTTGACCTTATCGGCGATTTCTTTGGATGATGAAGTGCCATGCCACATTGTCACCAGTTTGCAAAACATACTGTATGGGCCGCAATATTTCTGTTTCCTTAATCGCCCAAACTCACTAAGCTCGTCATACGTCATGCCCATATCTTGTTCGTCAGTTTGAGCGATTTGGCCGTCGTTAAGCGGCTCAAGTTCGGCGGTCGGGGGTGCTGCGATTATGTCGTTTAATACTGGCAAGTTAAATCTGAAATAGATTTGTTTATAAATGATTATAATTAAAAGTTTAACAAACAAAAATGAAACTCACTTTTCTTTGGCAAAATGAAGAAACGATTTCAAATCTGTTTTTGAAATTCCACCAATAGGATTGATGTCAGCACTGGAACAATCATATTTGGTCATATAGCCTCGAAGCGCTTCGTCGACATTCGCCGAACCCAAAACAAGTAAGCCACCGGGACGATTACGCACCCACAGCATCAGCTGAGCAAACAAATAGGACAGCACCATTCGCAGACGTGCTTGAATATTTTGCAGCGCCAAATTTTGTCGTGGACAACCACCCTGTGTCCTGAAGCTGGGCGTTAATCCAGTAATGCCCTTGAATATAGTCAGCAGAGCATTCACTGCTACATCAATGCTTATTTCCAGATGATAGCTAAATGCACAGAAAAATTTAATCAAAACAACAAAATAAATCATGCTAATTAACTCTAAAACGCACCTGCCGAGCTGGCTGGCAAGCGTGGATGCCAACTGTTTTGTTTTCGAGCTTGAATTCTCACTTCCCATGTAACATGTGACTAGGATGCGATTGCACAATGCTGCCGGATTGTCTGGCGTAAACTCATGATCGCCCAAGATCTTTCTGACATCATTCAGCACCTGCGAGTCGCCATTATGAACTGCTTGCACAACCAGACGGCACATTGAATGCACGATTGACGCAGAACTGCTCGAATCTACACCACCACTTAGTGGCAAAAAGAAGCCTCCCTGGCCGGATCGACGTAAATAATCCCACAACCAACACGCTGGACCCATAGCAATTTCCTCTTCAGGTGTGTGATACACCCAATCAAGTGGCTGGCTAATTGATGTAAACAGATCAGTGGCGCTATTTGATAGCTCAAAGTTCACAGTAATTCTCGGATAGGTAGGGGTACTTGCACCGGCGTTGCAGCGTGATCGTAACGACATGCGATAGGAACGAATATCTTCAAGGTCGAACGTGGCAATTGTTGTTTCCTAACAATAGAAATTCTTATCAATATTTTGACCATCAAAAATGATAAATGTAAACAACTGACCACATCCTGGAGCGCAAACTGCTTGCCCCTGGCAATAATGTCTCCATTCAAAGCCACCGCTGAGCATCCATTAAAATAAACTCGAGCACCATCACAACCACGCAGATTGCTGAACAAATAGGCACCGCCAGCTTTGAATGAGGCATTACGGATTAGATCCGTCGTAATGAATGCCTTTCGTAATTCCATGTAACTTCCAGATGAATTAATAATTATTTCAACGCCAGACAATGACATGTCAATGTGTGTACTCTTCACATTCCACAGTTCTTCGCAAATTTCATAGCCCAGACACGTATCCTTGGTGGCAATTACGGCATCACCAAATGGCACTGTCTGCTGTCCAGTCACCTCACTTATCATTCGTGGCAGGAAAAACTCCTCAGTTGTCATTCTTTTCGTCCACGCCGTAAACCAACGAGATTCACGGTAATTGCCATCATCACACATGGCCAGCTTTGGTCTGATGAGCAGGATTTTTTTGTTTAAGAAAACCACACGACAATTGTAGGCGACATTTCGATGTTGTACCGGCATACCAACATCTACTAGAATATTCTGGCTATGTGGACACATTAAAATGTCTAGAAGAACCTCCCAACAGTGAAGAAATGTGTCCGACTCATGGAAATGATCTTCACAGCTGTAGCCACTTTGAAAAGAAATGAAAATCGTTTTAAAATCCGTTTTTGTAATGTACTTCCTTGTATTATGAAAAAGTTCAGACTTAAACTAATAATTGTAAGGAATTTATTAGAATAAAACATCATGAAGTGCTCAATTAGTGTAGCATCTTAATTCATCATTTTTGTGTAATAAGGCATTCTATTTCATTGTTGATCTTACCAAATTTCAAGCTCAGGTCCAGTACGATATGTGGCTTCCATTTCTTTAGCCTCCACAATTGACTGGATGATGCGACCCATATTGCCTTCAAAATCAAGGGCCCATTGATTAAGCGTTGAGACAGCAACTGTAACTTTCCGGCCCATCTTGCTTATATTCTTTGGATCAACTGAAATTACCAAGAAAAAATGCAATAAAAAACTACGGTTTTCGTCAACAGAAATAAATCGATCAAGCTTAATTGGTCTCTAAGGCAACGAATGCAAGTTTATTTTGTCTAAACTCGAAATCATCAACTTTAGAAAGTTCATAGCTAAAGCATGGAGGGTTGATGAACTTGCATTGAAGACGCTAGATTTAAAAATAAATTCATGCAGATAGATTCAGTCGTTTGGAAGTATGCACGAAAGTGCTAAAAATAAATTCCACTAATACAAGACAACTGTACTCGTGGAAGGTAGCATGAATGGTGGGGGAGTTATGTTTTTTTTTGTTTGATATTCACTGATAAGAATTGAATGAGCAATGAATGCTACTTGATGAGACCCACATAAGAATGATTGACCCAAATTCTGGTATCGTTAGCAAGGCAACAACCCATTTATTTATATGGAAATATGTCAATTGCCAGAAAAATTCTGAAAGTGCCGTTTTTTAAATTGGGGAATCGATTTATATAGTTCGATATTCAATTACAATATTCGTACTCTGCTTTTTGTTTTCGTCACATTTTTATGCAACAAAATTGCCGTTCAGTGAACAAGCTTTTCGTAGAGAATAATTGAGTTTACATTTTGTTCGTTTTCTGTTCTTTTTTTTCGTTAACTGCAATGCATACAAAATTCGTGAATAGACGTTTTAGGACCTCGTGCAAATTTCAAAATACCTCCAGTAAGTGTTGTGCTTGAGTTAACATTTTAATTACCTTTCTTTACGTTTCTCAAAGTGCTATTGGTGACATAGAGACTACAAAATGCTCTTCTTGTTCGTGTTAAAGAATACAAGTATTTTCCGTTTCCGTACAACATCTTTTGTTACGAAATCTTCTTTCTAAGTTTTTGACAAATGCTCACAATACGTATTAACAATATACAATTTGTGTACTTACATTTTTTTTCAAATTTGTTGAAAAAAAAACAATAGATAATCATGATTAATAGAAAATTAGAAGTTTTAATTTAGGTTTCCACAAAATGCTGGTTTTTCTTTTTATCGTTATTACCGTTATTACACAAAATCAGATGAGTTGCTTCACCTTTAAAGTTCAAACTAATTTTAGTGGTTGGCATTGTTTGTTAAAGAAAAGTTTTCCTGCATCATGACACGTATATTTGTTGTTCTTCACATGTTAAAAATTATCTTTTATTTGAAGAAGATTCCAAGCATTCTTTT
>JANSTS010010499.1:12519-32963 GCA_026546915.1 Sylvicola fuscatus
CTCAGTACTGGCTGAGCTGTAATTCTGGCTTAATCTTGTGCGAAAATATTAAATGTGCAAATCTGTGTAAATCTGCGGTTAAATATTTATTAACGACGCATAACACTTGTCATGAAAGTTAAAGAAAGCCGGTGCCAAAACTCGATAGGCATCAAGGAATTAACGAGTTCTGCCGACTTTATGTTTGAAGACCTACATAATCTCGACGCTGTGCGGCAATTTGTCAGCTTGATGTTTTCCTAACGCATGCGATGGACGACAATTTCAAATTAAAAAAAAAAAAAAAAAACAACAGAAAAAATAAAAGAATTCTCTTATCGAGAAAATTGATTTTTATTGTCTTGAGTTGTTTGCGTCTCAGTCATCAGCCTAAATAATTCGTGACCCAATTGCCAATTCCTAATTTCAACATAACAGAAAACTGTAATATGTCATGTGTGAAGCTCGAGAACACATAAGCCGGCGAGATTTCCCAATTTCCCTGATGAAACACGAAAATTATATCTATTTTTATTTGCAGCGCTGAAAACATCTCCAGCGCTACACGAACAGCGCAAGCAGTTGGAACGAGCGAAAACAGGTGATTTGCTGAAAGCGAAAATTCAACAACGCCCAGACCGGCAAGAGTTGGAGCGGCGACACATATTAGAGCACGAGGAGAGCCATGTCGACCCCAGCCTAGCCGAGAAACAGCGCATGCTAAAGAAAGCCCGCCTGGCCGATCAACTCAATTCACAAATATCACACCGGCCCGGCCCACTAGAGCTGATCAAAAAGAACATCCTGCACACTGAGGAGCCGATCGAGCGCATCGTCAAAGAGGGCCTCGTCTCGTTCAAGGCGACCAGCGAGGGACTACTGAATCGACCGCAACACCCCAGCAGCTATATAACATTCGAAGAAGACTCACAAAGTTCCGAGGGTGATTTACGTTGCAGTCCATCGCGACAAGACGTTCTTGAGGCGGCTGCAGCATCCGCGGGCATTGTAACTTTAGCGCTCACAATTCCAACTAATGAAGGCAAAGTTATTGTTACCACTGCGCCCATCATCCAAGCGCAGCCGACTGCTAAACTTGAGCCGACAAGAATTGCATCACCTCCGTATATTCCGCCACCGCCACCGCCGCCGCCGCCGCCACCAGCTCCAGCTGTTGTCGTCAAAACAGAGCCGGTGCAACAGATCCATCATCACCAATTGCAGTCAGACACATCGAATTTGTTTGCTGAACTGTGCCAGTCGGTGATCGGCAATTCCAGTTTGATATCGTTGACATCAGCATCCAGTCCGGTCTCACTAGGCTCTAGCATCTCGACATTGAGTCCCTTGTCGTCGGTGTCATCGCCGCCATCGAATTTGCTGTCGCGATCATCGCAATCGCCGCTGCAGCAATCACAATCACAATGCCAGAAGTCGGACGCGCCTGGCAAAGATAAGAATCGCAAAAAGAACAAATCGAAACCAGTGGCAAAAGCACGTACTATAAAATTCCATGAATACAAGGGCCCACCCAACGCACAGAAGAGCAGTGGTTCCTCATTGACACCAGTCGAGACTTCTTATGAGCTGCTACTGAAGCAGCAGAATTTCTTGCTCGAGTACTTAGAGGGCCTACACAAACATCCCACAATACTGCCGGCTCCTCCAAAGTCCAATCAGTCCGAGATGAGCTCTTTCGCTGTGCAAAATGCTCAATTCAATCAGCCACTTCCTTCACCAGCACCGTCAGTGTGCTCCTCTGTTCCAAACAGTCCGGCGCCCAGTTTCACGGATTCCATATCATCGGAGATCACTCGTCTTGAAAAGATGAAAGTGTCCGATCTGAAACTGTTACTGAAAAAGCGAAATTTGCCTGTCTCCGGACCCAAGCCACAGCTAATAGAGCGCCTGAAACAAGTTTTGCCATTAGAATTCGCTGATACTTCGGCTAGTGAATCTGTGTCTGGTGAAACCTGTGACCTGGAAGCAATCAATTCGCCTAGAGTGTCAATGTCACCGGAGTCGGACCATGATCAAATGGATATACAGCAAGTAGATTCACCAGCGTCCGTTTGTCATCATCAACAGAGCTCTACTCCCCCTCAGCCATCACCGGAAGACTTGGTTCGTGAACAGCAACGTAAAATTGATGAGTTACAACGGAAACTGCGCGAAAGTCAAGAAGAACTGCTCCAAATGAAGCAGCATCAATTAGGTTCCGATCAACCCGTCAATCAAAAGCTTATGTTCAAACAACAACTTGAAGCCAAAATTCACAAGGAAAAACTGCAGCAATTAGAGAATCAGGCACGTCTGCAGAAGGAACATGTCGCCTTCCAATTGAGCCAACAAAATCTGCAGAACCAACAAAACCTGGTAGCTGCTGCAACAGCCGCTGCAGCGAAACAGCAACCTCTTCTGGCACCCAAGAAAGATGAGAATTGCACGCTGATGTTTGGCGATCAACAAATGCAGCTGACGCCTCACAAGAACAAACCCGTAGAGATAGTTTGGAATGGAAACTCCCCATTGTTTTTGTTAGGACTGCAAGATTCCAAAAAGCTGCTGGCCACTCAACAGCAACGAACTGCTTCCACGATGCAGCAAATTTTACTGCCAATCACCACCACCACGGCACATCCCATGGAAGCAATCATTGACAAGGCTTCATTCCAAGCACAGAGCAACATCCAACAGCAACATCACACAATACAGTTGCAACAACAACACCCACAGCCTCCACCTCCGCCTCAGCCGATGCAAATCGTTCAGATTGATGTGCAACAACCGCAAATGCAACAGGTTCAGCAAATTGCTGCCCCACAGCCACCACCATTACAGCAGCAGCCACCGCCACCGCAATACGAGGAGGCGACAAAAGAGCTGGAGAACAATCGCAAGCAAAATGAAACTGCCAAGAAGTCAAGTCACATCAAATCGAATACTGTCACAGATGTACTTGAGATTTTAATTAAGAATGGCGAACTTCCCGAAAGTGCTGTACACGACCCCACAACACCAACAACGCCCGGCAATAACATTAGTTTGCAGCAGCAGCCCACGCTCGTGTATGCCGCCACCTCGGCCGTACCATGTACAGAGATTGCGCAGATTCAAAACTCGTCTCCGGCGCCATCACCACAAACAGCCATCGAGAAGGCGACAGTCGACCAACAGCAAATCATGTACAATGAGAAGATGTGCTCCCCATTGATGTTGGACACGTCTCATCAAACGCAAAACGTGGAAATGATTTCGCCAATTGAATCAGAAGTGAAGACGCTTGACATCTTGCTCGGCCAAGCTCAGAAGCCGACACCATCTGGCTCGTCCTCGCTGGAGCATGAACATCGCAACGAGGACATCAATCAGTTCGATGCCATTGAATTGATGGAGCTAATGGGCCATCCGCTCGATATGGATATCGAAGATGAACAGTGCCACTCATACGGCTTGGATAAACACGAGCTGGGCATGAACAGCATGCACTCGGTGCGCGACATGAATCCCAGTTTGCAGCCGTCGTTGAACGATCTGATTATGCAACAACACCATCAGCCGCACAGTCAATCCAGCAGCTTCAGCTCTGATTACAATCAAAACAACATAAATAATGAGCACAGCAACAATAACTACATATCATCGCCGATGGAAGTCGAGGAGTTTGAGAACTCCCTGTCTAGCTTCGACTTTAGCACTATCGCTGACGTGCACGACAATCAGGGACAGAGTGCCGCTGATCCGTTCGGCCATCATGCACAACAGTCGACACTGCAGAGCGGCGTCGACCAAAACTCCTACGACGGTCACTTGTCGATGAATCATGACAATATTTTAGACTTCTTCAACATTGACGACCTGAAGATGACTGGCGACACAGTCGCCTGGGGTGAAGTGGATTTTGCTGTATAACCTTTCAAATTGTCACGCATGTCCTGTGCCAATCTGCTCAATCCTTTAACGGGTCATAATTATGCAATATTGATATGTTCGGGCGACAATTCGCCAAGTTAAGAGAGTAAATGGATGAGGGTGAGAAGTGATGCTTTACGTGCCTTTTTTATTGTAATGAAACAATAATTTATAACGATAATACTCCGTGGAGTGGGTGGGTGGCATTTAGTGGCTGAAACTCTGTTCATCCGCACGCAAACTAACAAAACACCGACACGATACATCCGGGCAACTGTTGCATCACTTAGGGACTGTTTAAACGCATGATTATTGCTAATCGTGAATTAAGTCCGCCAAAGCTGGCAGGATGAACATTGTTGTAGGACGCCGTTTGCCACCGCTCACCAGTCACTGGTAACACAACATGAAAACACTACAACTATTAGACCTTTAACATAAACGTATTTCGTATCGGTTAAAGTTATTACATATAATTATTATGAATACAACAAAATGTACTTAAAAATTGAAACAAATTTAATCTTCCATTTAAATTACTACTTTTATCATTAATCCCTAAATGTAAGGTAAATAAAATTTAGATAAATTGTAGCTAATAAAATAAATGAATTTAGATTTAATGAGATAAAGAGAGCAACAAAACAACAATTCGAAGACGGCACAGAGCTTTTCTGTGCTTTTCTAGTGCTTTATCGAATGCAATACAGTGATATTTAACTAACTTATTAATTAATATACAGATATAATGACTTAATTCAAAATGTACGTTTATTTTTCATTAATTGTTTGTGTGTTACATTTCTTCGGGAGCAATTATAACAATTAACCATCAGAATTTAAAAACATTACACAGAAACAATAATTCGAATTTATGTAAGACGTTTGTTTGACTTTTCAGCGTGCGTGTGACAATTTTTTTTCTCTTTTCTTCCAAATACAAAAACTTATCTTATCCATAAAGAACTAACCAACATGAAAATGGCAAAAAAAATTTGCTAGATGACAGATTTGCATCTGGCCAATACACTCGTCAGTGACGGAGCAATTGTAGCATGACCAACATGTAAATTGGCCCAGCCAGGTGGCCACTGTCCAGTGGGCGACTCGCACGAAACCTACTAAATTGGTACTGCATTTAAATGATTGGATCCTTATCAAAATACACGCCAATTATTTACATTTTACATACATTAACCATAATTTATGCGGTTTTCTAATTAATTTACAATATTATTACGACTATAATTATGTATAATAAATATTTAAAAACCATATTCAATTGTGCATAAAGCAAATATTCAAGCCAATACTCACCTGCGAATCAAATTAGTGAATAAATGTAAAGGTGAATACAAAAATGTTAGACTAATTACTATATTATTGTGTCGTTGCATTCCTTTTTTGCGACCAGTGCTGATTGTAACAATCATAAACACATTCACAAGCTTCCTTCGGCCTCATTGTGTGCAGTGAGCAAAAGGACAATTGTTCAACAATCAGGCATTAAGCAAAAATACAAATTGAGAAAGAAAAAAAAAAAAACAAAACAAGAAGCGCTAATTCCTTGGACGTCAGAGTTGTGCCAGCTAAGTGTTTTGTGATTACATTTTCACACAGCGCGACAGACATTGTTGACCAGTTGAATACACGAGTGAGCATGCAGCTAGCTGATAAGTTTAAGGACATTTTCAAAAGTTTCGCAAAACTTGAAAACAAAACATAAAAGACATTCCATGAACACAAAACGCAAACCTCTCCTTGCCTCGGCAACAAATAGCCAACTTGAGCTTTCTGCAAAAGAAAAAATATTTCAAAATAAGGAAGAAAAAAAGCTTGTAAATAAAGTGAATTATCAATGCACCGCCAAATCAGTGAGAGTCCTTGATTTCAATTCATTTAGTTTGAATTTTATACTCACTTGGCACAACAAGTAGCGCATGTAACATAACATATGCTTGTGTGATGATAGCAAAAGCATACATCGCACCACCCTCCTGCTAATGTTATTTATTTGTGTGCACTTGAATGAAAAAGGACGAGTTGAAGAGGTTTGTGACGAGAGGACCACTTAATAATGATGCTGGGACCACAGACATTCGAGACTTTTTTCGGTCTCTGCTGTTAATTAGAAAATGTTTCCTTAAAGATCAAGAAAAGCTTTCTTCGCATCCTTATTGTCTCTGACCTGCAGGAACCGCTCTGATGAAAATCACACACGAGCACAACCGCCGTACTCTGATGTCCTGAATGATTGGCCGTGCCAACAAAAAAAAAAAAATTGCATCCAAAATTGCCTAATTTCAAGCTTTTCCGTTAAGTTTTGTGTGAGCAGAATAATGAAATGAATTTTCATGTTAATTAAGTTAAGTTGTATCATTTAAAAAGTATCTAACCGGGCTGAACAAATTTACCCAAATTGGAATTGGGGCACAGCCACACGTAGGCAGCTGCTCCAACGCGAAAAGGATGCCTTCCCTAGGGTTGCGTTGGCGTGGCGGAGCGTCTATACAATTAGCAAATATGAATAATACAAAACTCACCAATCAGGATTGCAATCCTTTCGCCGATCTAACATACCCATTACCCATACGTACTACACATTAGTTTGTATTGCCAATACTTATACACCTAATATTAGCTGTATCTTCATTTTTTTTTTTTGTTTTTTTGGTCAATAACTGAATACTTTAACAAACATATTACATAAATTGTTGGCTTTCACCGGTTTTTATGCTTGATAAAGACGACAGTGCCCGAGGTCAACGGACTTGTTAATAATCGTTATTACTGTTATTTCGCTTTTGGAAATGGAATACGCAAAGACATTTCACCAAATGTAATAACACTGATGGATATGAAAACATTTCTTATTAGGTTTAAAATAATTAAAAATAAACAAACATGAAAAATGGAAAACAACGGATTGTAAATACACATATGTTAAATAATTTAATAAAAGCTTTTAATTGAAAATAATGTAACAAAATGGAATTCTGTCTACCCGCGAGCAATCGTTCTTTTGCAGATGCTTGAAATTCTTTCAGATGTTCATGGTTAGGTGTTTTTGAAACAAAGGACCTTTTTTTTATTAGGGAATATAAAAATACTGACTGAGGTCAAAGATGGATCAAGCTCTTAAGTATATAATATCACAAAAAGGACATTTTGGAATCAATTCAAATGTTTATCCTTTCAGCAGTTCAATTTTTTGTTTTTTTTTTGAAGTTTTTTTTTGAGACAGGATGCTTTTTTTTAAAGAATTTCTTAAGGTTGAAAAAGACTGAGTGGTACTGAAGATCGACCAATTTGTTGAGTAAATAACATTTTTGAAACAATTAAAATATTTGTCCTTTCAGTTTCTGTTAATGAATTTCTTCAGGTTTAACAATGCTGCATGAGGCAGAAGATCGATCAATTTTTTATTGAGAAAATTTCCTGTCGGATACCATAAATAACATAGCAAAAAGGACATTTTAAAATTGAAATGCTTGTCCATTTTATCTTTAGAAACGTTGATAACAAAAGTTGAATTTTTATATCGTTTGATAAACGATTCCGCGCGTGGGCCGCGTATATAAAGTAAGAACTCAGATGTGTCCTCCTATGAAGCTTTAATTTACTTGGAACGATTCGGTTGGCAGCCCCGGCTCAATTGTTACATTTGAATTCTAATTTCCTCACAAACATGATTGCTCGACATTCTACAATGGCATTGTTGTTAAGGAAAATGGGTATCCTAGATACATTTAGCAGCGCTCCTTCGCATCCCCATACAGTTTACATCATTCATTCTTTTGAAATCCCCACAGCTTTCTACTGGGCTTAACCGAATGTTCAAACATACGCAGGACATTTTTCATGATTACTTAAAATAACAGACAGCCTGAATGCATTATGAAGTAAATGTAGTGTCGTGTATAGATGTAAATACATTTTCGAAGATACCACAATTGCATGCAGGCAGCTAGGGGTGGGAAGGAGCAATACAAAAATTCGGCAGTTGGGCCATCGTGCCGGAGTCCTGCCGCCGCTACGGGGGTGGCAACTTACTAAAGCAGCTTAATTTAGATAAGCACGAATTAACTTGTGTATCCTGTTTGTTCATAACATGCCGAGCCGAACGTTTTAGTGTTTGATTTTCACAATCGCATCGATTGATCTTAATTACGTTCGTCATGAACGTATTTATAAGACTGGTGGAATGTGGCCGCCATCTGGATGGGGACGTCCGATTGTGTTGCTGGATGTAAATTAAAGCTTTTACATTACAATATATTAATGACATTTCAATGGTAATCTGTAATCAAATTTCTCGCTTCAATATAGCCGGCAACATAAGTGCTGTGGGTTGTATAAATTATTCAAAATAATTCATAAGCCTGAAACGTGGGCTTTCAGGTTGAAGTTGGAACTTATTGCCACACCTCGTCATCTCTTAATACACATGTTTCACAGTTTTATGAATTATGTATGTGTTTAAAGCCACCGATTGGAGTCGTATTGTGGAAAGCTTCGCCGCCGACCAGCCTCCACCGCCAAGATACAAATATTGACTCCATATGTAATACGCAATCAATAAATAATAGGCGTTTACATATGCTAACGCATTTAGAATACTTGTGGCAAACACCATTGTGTGGTGGCATGACAAATATTGACCATTATGTGTCGCATCTCCTAGCAGCCACCAGTTGAGCTTTATTCGGCGTATATAAACTTGCCTCTATGTACATTATGTATACACACAAGTCGCTACATGATGAAATCATAATTGAAATGTGGTTTTGGGGCAGATAGTAAAGGGAAAATGAGTTTGCGAAAACTTTATTTTTAGGCAAATTTCTTCAGCGTATTGACAGCTTAAGATTATCTGAAGTAATGAAATATTGATGCAAAGCTCATTAGGAATGTGGAAGAAAAGTTGTTCCAAATGCATAACAAAACAAAAGATTTCGAATTGCCTTCACAATATTCTCTTCAACATATTCTGTGATTTATCGCTATTTACAATGCCTGAACCTTTCTCACTCACGAATCAATTTTCATTAAAGTCTTCGGTGAGCTAAGAGGTAAAAGCTTTTTATCGACCTTGTACAGCTAACGATTTAAAAGCCCTTTATCTTTTGTCAGCTGCGTTCCTCTGTCGCCAATGAAACAAAAAACCTATGCTAAAAAAATGAAAACACGAAAACAACTTTTCGCACAGAAAATCTCTTCATTTCGCTTGATTGAAAATTTTGCGCATTTAAATTCCAAGGCAAGATCCAGTCCACATACATGCGAGCATATTGATTGAAGCTCTACAAGTGATAAATATTCGGTTAAATGTAAAACAATATTACCTTTTTTTCCATCATTTCCCAGCTTCCGATGCAAATACAATCCGCTTCCACTTTCCGTCGTACCTTTACGAATTTCCGTTCTTGACATATGTTTAGCAAGCATTCCATCACTCCCTCCCCACCCCACTCACCCCTTCGAAAATCGCCTTCTTCTGCGTGATTTGTGTCAGACACAATGAAAATATTGAAAAAAAAAACAACAAAAACCCGAATTTTCTGAGTAGCTTTAGGGAAGCAAATGTAAAAAGTTTCAACCGTTGAACTTGCACGCGTATACGTTAAGCTCTTTTATTTTAGTTGACGTGAAATCAAGCCGCAATTCTCCACATGCGAATCAAATATTGAATCCTTTGGGTATATAGAGGAGAGAAATTCATTTGAAACTAAATGCTCGTACCTAAGGGCCTCAATGGCCATTGCATTCGAACTCGATGCATTTACATCGAAACAAAGGGCCACAACGGAAAGGTATTTACTTGTATGGGTTCATGTAAGTTGTTCAAACACACCGTTGCTCAAGCGCAAATATCACAAATCCTTCCGCTACTGCGATTTTCAAGGTTCCCTCATTGTGTGCCATATCGCTTCTTAAGCCAAAGCTTCATACACAAGTTGGCACACAAAGTACATACGACGCGAAGTCCTGTTCCATGTATAGAATGTAACATATATGTACACTTAGACGCACGAAATTCCCGTTTGCCATCGTGTGATTTGGAATTTAGCTGTTGAATCTTCCGATCCAGCGACGGAATGTTGCTCATAAACGTCCCTATATGTGCGAATTGTGGAACAAGGATACACTGAGAAGTTACAAGTTCTTCTCTCCCGTGTCCGCTCCGTGTGCGGCTGTCACGTCTCTTCTCCGCACACACAGACACACACAGAAAGCTGTTCGTAAATGGGAACTGAAAGCACAGCAGCTGCGGAGCTTTTTCACGTTAACAACGCGATTTTACACATGAACAATAAATGGTAACACAGGTCTGCGGCCGGATGCGCATGCCCCACGGCGCAAAAGCTAACGCCAGCCACTAGTCTGCCCAGGGTTGGAATCAAAAAAGGCACCCAGTTTTAGAGAAGCATTCTGTCGGGTCGTGTTTCGGTGGAGTGTACTTGTGTCGAGCCATCAATTTTATTGTGAAAAAAAAACTAAAAAAAAAAACAAAAAAACAAAAGAACAAGAAGATTGCATTTTAATTAAGCAACGGCAGAGGTGTTGTGAGTATCATCTTCGCGACGGAAGCGTCCTACAGTTTGCCCCCAATCGTCTGTCGAAGAGACGTTTATCGCGTTTTTCACTTGATTATTGCAGCCACCATCCAAATCGAATGTGCGCAACCAGTGTTTGTTAATTTTTCCTCCGTTTTTCCTTTTGCCTTGTTTTCCACTTGTCGCTATAGCGTGTGTATGTTATACATAAGTGTTTTTTTTTGTTAGTCGCGAAAACGCTGATTTTTGTGAACCATTGAGAAGAAAAAAAAAATGAAATTATGGTGCTACTTTGCATAAATGTACCCGAATGGTAGCGCGGGTGCAGCATTCTGCTTTTTGGAGAATGTAATTCAATTTACGAGAGATATTTTTCACTCGAAGGGCGACCGAATACATATCTATGTACCTATTTATGTTTTGGGGTAGAAGTGGTTCAGACTATACCTGGCAAAAAAAAAAAGTTTCGTCGCCAATAAAAGGAGGAGAACCAATGTGGAAGAGCTTTTTTTTGTTGGAACTCTGCAGTTCGCATCCATGGATTCGTAGAAAATTGATTTACTTTTACCTCGTTGAAAACTAAACTCCTTAATTACATGCGCACACAATTCCATTATGCAGGAGCGAGGCAAGAATGCAGGAATCAGGCTCTTATCGGTCAGCTCGACCAGAGTGGCCTCATTACACCTAATCTTCGATTGAAAGTTATTTGAGTTGAACACGATATTTTTTAAAGGGTCACTCCACCAATTTTCGGCTCGCAGACATTTATTGGTCTGGCCAAGTACATAAATGTGTTATTCATGCGAGTCCACCTTTCTATCGCATCTTTATCGCGAACCATGAATGCTGGATGGCCGTGCATGGGGGAGGATCATCGCCAGAAATCAATAATTTGTACGTGCGCCACAGGTTGCTATACATGCTCTCAATTCGCTAAAACCACCCTAGCCACCCCAACCACCCCATAGCCAACGCAGTACTGCAGATAGACAGTACTTTCAGTGTACAGCAGCTTCCATTTCCATTAATCTAAGTGTTTGTTAATTCTACGTTCATTTTACGGCGATGTGATAAATTATCGATGGCCAACAACAAAGTAGATGGCTTAGTGGACAGTGGCTTTAAGCAGGGAAACGCGAGCTTTTAATAAACGACGAGAAATAAAGCTGTTAGGTCACGTACTATTTATGTTCAACATATGTTTCTTTGATTTGCAACAAAAAGGAGCGAATGGTGTTGTCGCCAGTGTGGAACAACAATAATGATGTGTGGGCTTTGCGGATAAACTGGAGCATATAATGTTAAGAATCGCAACTGCTGTGCTGCTTTGTTGTTGCATAAATCACTAACATAAAAACAACTCGCTGTCAGCATTGGTTGTGTGTGTATGTGTTTGTGTGTGTGACTTATGAGATTTATTTGGCTGTAAATTGCAGCGAATTGGATTTGCAAATTATTCTGATTAGGTAAATACTTTCACGTATGCTGGAAAAGCGTCGAGAAAGCTTCGGATCGCATAAATTCGTCGTTTCATAATCGCCTTGTTCTAATAAATTCCGCTTTTCGAAACTTTTGCTTTTTCTGTATGTCCATTGTTCGCTGCCATATTGACGTCATTATGATTTCTACTTTTCATTGCATTCATGGAAATAATGTTTGTGGGGGTGATTAAATTCAATGGCACTCAATTTAATTACAGAACTTATTAACAAAAGATCTGAGCTATAAGCTAAATTAATGAAGAAAAATTTGTAAGAAAAGCTGAGTTAATTACTACATCAGTAACTTGTTGAGTAAAATAGTAATTATTATTGAAGTACAATGTCTTAAAGATCAACTTTGAGAAAAACAATCTGTGCGTGCCAACTTCTCAAAGTAATGCTCAATGTGTGTATCAATAAAATATGTTGAATCCAATTGATTGTGACTATCAAATGTCACATTGTTTTTGTGGCAAGCCAATGATGAGCATTGAAGGATACATTTTAGAATCAGATACACGTCCTGAAGATATCCATTTCAAATGAATCAATTTCTCTATCTGTTTGCTGAATGCTGAACGCCTCCTGTTCCACCGTAACTGTCGTCGTCCCTTTGCTTTTCGCTGATGAAGCAATTCTTTTGCAAGAGGTAGGATTCATGTGGCATTTACATGCCCTTTCCATTGGCTGCCATCGAAATCTCGACTAAACTCAATGAAATTGTCATTTAACAAACCATCAAATCGATATTTCACACTCTCACCGGCCTTAACCATTTCCAGGAGACCTCTAATGCTTCAATTAAACATCCAAACAATCCAATTAACGAGTTGCTTCTTCCTTTTAATTTTAATTGAGTTGTCCAATATCTTCAGGCGCCATTGACGTATTTTGATTGACGCGCCCAAGAAGTAAATGAACGGTTCCACCATCGCCATTGTATCCTTGCACATTGTTTATGTTATTAAATACATAACGAGAAAAGAAAAGCGCCACTGGCGAAATGTTGGCCTATCTCCATGTTTCTGTTCTACAACATGATACTAAACTATGCTTACATTTATGTTCGGCCATCGCTAATACAATAATTACGACGTTATTTTGAGATATTTATCCGCTAAAAGTAGACGGAGTGGCGGCGCTGGTACGCCCCAAGCGTGGGCCGTTTACCACCCAGCCAATTCGATGTATTTGCCATTGTCTTGCGTGATAAAAAAATACCAACTCTCCATCGTTTCAGTCACGCTTCACGGATGATCTTTTCAAGTTTAACGAACTCTAATTGAATTCAAATGCAGCGGCTTGTCGTGAGGTAGAAACTTTCTGTTTAACACAAACTCGGCGTGTCTTTTCTTCAAAGGGTACACATTTAATATATTCGTACACATACTTTGGCACATTCCTGAGTGCAGGTTAAGTTCTCAAGAGGAATAATTCGAATACGATTATTGTGGAAGACAACAGCAGGGTAACAACTCTTAAAACTTTGCAGCAGTTGTTGTTTGTATTGTTTGTCAGTCGCTCAAATTGAATAATCCGTCCATTTTATAGTTTTGCAGAAGTTAAGAAGGACCTCCAACACTCGAGACTCGTGTCACAATGGAAGGGGACTGCCTTATAGTCTAAGGGACAAATTCATATGCAAACCGTTGTAGACGTTAAGTTATTCTAGATCTGTCAGGAATATTGTCTGTAAAGTTCCTTTACAACAGCATAAAAGTAAACTTAAAGTTGTGGAACATGTTGAAAATTGCAAGAAATTTCGATGCTCGCACAATCTCGGAGATGATTCTCTTCTCGGCATGCCAAATTAGGCACCAATGTGCGATTGTATACATGTATAGTCGTAAGGCGTGCCAGCAAAGAGATTCTTTCGTATTCAGTGAATCTTAAAAATTTAAATTATTCATGAACTTTAATTCTTCACTTTATAAGTATTTTGTCGACCCTTTTAACTTATGTTAATGGATCCCCAGATGATATTTATTTAAATTTCCTCCAAAACGTTTTGTTCATTTTTAATGGAAACGCAGCCAAATTCACAATTTCATTCTTACTTTACAAATAGTGTAATTTGCGATTGGTAATTCGTGCGCTTAATTCGCTATGCTGATCGGCGTCTCATTAGAAGACGCTTTCAATTACCTGAAAGCTCCATTATTATTGTTGGAAAACTGTGATTGATAATCCAGGTCAGACTGATATTGTTAGAGATATACTGAAGAGTAAGTTTGGAAATAAATCAATTGCGCATTGAATGCAGGCATGGCGATATGCTACGTCGTCCTGGCATGGCGTGGGCATGTGGCATTATCAGAATGACAATCACGTATAGGTCCTCTCTTAGATTATACTTAATTCTTTATTTCGTTTTGATTGCAAAACAATTTTATTACGTCTAACACTTGGCTTGCCGCACGTTCCATGTTTTGTTGTGGATAATCATTTTCAATTCAAAATCAATAGACAATGTGGACGCAATCTAAATATATTTTGAGATGATTAGACGACTTATAAGGTACAATGCAGGAAATTAGAGAGCTTCAACCCAGAACTTAAAGCTCTAACTTTCTTAACAAGCCCTTTAGATCTTTAATTTTCCCTCATCAACTTCTGTGTCAATTAATGCATTTAAAAATCAAAAACATCCATTAAGCAAAACTTTTAGCAGCTTTTTCATGTTGCAAAAGCTTCCTAGTTAACTTGCATTGTACAAACATGATTTTTTGCAGCCAAACAAAAACATGTAACGATAAATGTGTGTCATTGCCATGCATTGTTTGAACATGCATTTTGCTTCCAATTAGCTACTTGTGAGCCAGCATAGCTCATAACCAATTCATTGGTGGAGTTGCGGGCACTGAAAAGTGGGTGGTCTTTTGTCTCCTTGCGTTTTCGGTGTCTCTGCGTTGACAGGTCCTGGAAAATTAATTGTTGAATATATTTACATCCACTATTAGCTTGATACAGCCGTCCATGTTGTTCGGCTATATCACACTCGACGTCGATGACAAAATGATTAACAAAAGCGGCGGCAAACATTCAATTTAAACGCGGGCACGCAGGCACGCTCGAGACACGCCGAAAATCGATCGCATTCGTGGATGTCGTCGATTTAGTGAAGAGAATAGGGGGTGGTGGTGGTGGTGGTGGGGGAGGAGCAGGAGAAAGGGGTGGCGGAAAGAGTTTGGGGATTGTGTCGCTGAATGGGGCTGTGGTTGTGGGCTACAAAAACATTATTTTCCCCGAGGTCAGTAATTTTTTGAGGAACATAAATAGAGCGAGCACGTCGCGCGTTTAGCGTGTCACGGCCCACGTGTGTGTTTGCAAAAAAAAATGGTTTTGTGACAAAAAAACAAAACAACAACACACACAATTTATTGTTATTCCTGTAAGAATTTAGCGGATATTCGACGCCGGAAAGACTGTGTTTTGGCGACTCTTGACACAACTATTTTTAGTTGACGTTACAGTCCGTGTTTGCGCATAATAATTCGGTGTGTTTATGTTTTGTTTGTTTGCTGTTTGTTGTTTACTTAATATGTGACGGGTGTGACATAATTATGTAAATATTTTGCCGTTGGACGATGTACAATATAAATCGGCTCGACTATTGACGTGCATCAATTTGTTTCAGATCTCATTAATAAATTTGGAGCGCGCGCCACAGGACCAGTCAGGACGAATCCCAGGTGATGTGCCGCAGCCTGTCGCATCTAAATGGCCAGCGAATTTCCACATTGTGCCCAGGTACACAAATAAACGGCGGCTCAGCAGCAACATACGCGATGCGGCACAGTTACACGTGAAATTAATGGCGAAAGAATGTACTCAACATATGCACATACATTCCCCCTAATTGCGATTATGATTTGCTACACATAAACTCAAGACTATAAAGAACAATCATTTATCTCAGTACAAGATCACTCCTTTGCCAGGAGTGTGGTATGAATTATCTTCATTACAAGAGGAACACGGCACCGAGGCGGTTAGCGTTCGCAACCTCAGACAATTTGTTCACATACTCGCGCTTCGCCACATTTATGGGACTCAGCCTGCTTCAGCCCTGCGCCTTACCAGTCGCTCGATTCAATGCGAAACACCAATTTAGGTAAAGAAATGGCAGAGAACTTGATGGCAACAATTAATTTGTCGTCTTCAGAGTAATTGGTGCGCGTAAACTCACACGCTCCTCACACGCTCCTCACACACACCCACGAATCCACGCAGTCGGTCGCACCTGCAAAAATATTGACAATTGTTCTGTGTCGCATCTGAAAGAAAGTTGAAAAGTGCATAAAGTCGGCGTCCATAGCATTTGAAAATCATATTTATGCGCCGTAAGGGCATAAAATATATAAATAACAACAAAACACATACAGGACTCACATATACCGCTGATAAATGCGCCACGAATTCCCAGCACGGTCATAAACTCACCAAATTTAAGGAGCTACGGGGAGAACTTGATTCGATACCACCACACACCTTTGGAAAATCACCTGCGAGGAAAAGGAAATCATCTGCAACATGTTGCCTACAAATGTGATGTCTTTCATGAAGAAGGTATGTGTTTCCTTTGTTTCCTTTTTGTGTCGTGGATTATACGATCGTTCGTCTTGTTGTAGTGCTGGGAAAAGATTACTCAGCCGAGAATCGAGATGCTCAGTTAATACATCAAAGAAAATTCTCGTTAAGTCAATAAGATAAATTGAATTTTTTATTTTCATGGAATTTTGTTGTCTTTAAAATCATGTTTATTTAATTCACATCATCTCAAATGAAATTCCTGTACAAAATGGGGTTTCCAAGACACGTTACACGTGCATTGATTTTCCTTTCAAAAGCTAAGAAAGCGTCGGTTTGTCGCAATTCAATGCCGTTCATCGTTCGTGCATCAGGCTGTTGCCTATTGCAGCAAATCCAATTCGTATTGGATAATTTGTTTGTCAATAGCATAATGGTATTGGGAAAATACCCATTTAGAAAATTGCTTTCAAGAACTCCGAAAAGCTTATCCCAATCCGATAATCAATATTCAGCATCTTTCAGCAAATAATTTGTTGGCTGCACTTTCTGGCGCATTAACTTCCCAGCTCGTTAAGTTATTTATAAGAATGCTAGCGACGCACCAGACAAAAGTGAGGGTCGTTTATCGTTATTTTCTTCTTCTTTTTTTTTGGTATTTGTCCAAAGAGTTGATTGATTGTTCAAATATAGGCAAAAGCGAGAATAAGATGCTGCATTTTTTGAATAATTACTCGCTCACGCGCCACTCAAAGTCAACATAAGAAATGGTCAATCAATCACCAAATATCCAGTAGTTACTCCTTATCTTGTTTTCTTTAGACTATTTTCAACTTACCGCAAAATCCCAATTGCAAAAGATCCTGTACAGTGGAAAAGAATTAATGAATAATCCTTGATACATTAAACTTTGATTAAAATAAACTATTTTCGGAAAAGTATATTCAGTAACCTAAATTTTGGCCGCGTCAAACTCTATAAATAAGTCACCTTTATCGGTAAAATTTTGCAGATGGTGGCTGCCGATGATGTCACAACAAGTCAGTCAACACCGGAATCGACGGGCACTTTTGGGAAGCTGAAGCAAACGCTCTCGTCCTCGCTGATGACAGCACAACAAGGTACGTCGATTTCCTTTCAGCCAGCGACAACACGCACGCCGTAACACACATTAGCTGTAATCAAAAGAGCAACCATCTCAACATAACCGCACACATAAATGAGTATGCACATAAGAGCGCCGCGACGCGTGAATAATACAATTAATTTGGTATGCGCGCTCGGTAACGTATAGCTGTGTAAACCGCGCGTCGCACCGCGTTAATTGTAAATGTAACAAGACAAGAAGGGTGGGTGGGGTGACGGGGGGGGGGGGGTTGCGTAATGCGATATCCCTTTTGGGCTGTATACACTCGGCTTGTCCATTTTGAAAGTAAAGATTTAATCGAGTCTAATTTGTGGTGGGCGCCCTAAGACGTTTGCTTCTAAACGACATTGTCTCGCGCGGTGCACCGAGTTAAGCGATAAATTAATTAGCCGCGCAAAAGCTCCACCACAGAAGGAGGGTGGTTTTTATTTTCGGTTTCACAACGGAGGATAAATGAAATTTATAAATTGAATTTCGCTTGAAACGTCCACCGATCCTTTGAAGGGGTTGTGGTGTTGACTTTGGAGAGATGCAAAAATTCTGCACCACTTGGACAGTCGACAGCCGTGGACACCTGTCTGCTAATGGTATTATCGTGACTGTTGGGCACACATTGAAATTGATGAATTCACCTAGGGCTCCGCACACCTGCACCGATCAATTAATTAGTCGGCGACATCACCCCAAACGTGCTAACATGTCCGTAGATTAACTGGATGGTCACAGTCGATGTCGTTCATTAAAAGGATATCGCTAAATTATTTTATTGAATTAAACAAAACGTGACGACAGGCAATTAGGTGCTATCGCTTCAACATTCTTGACAACGTTATTTTTGGACGTTTCCTCCTTGCGGAGTCGGCGACTGCTAAACGCCACCAAAATTGAATACTTATTACCTGTACAACAGCGCTGTTACTCGCGCTAAACGCCAAACATAACGACATTTGATTAATATTAAGATAAGTGTGATTGTTCATTGCAGCACATTTTGCAATCGCGTTTTGACCTTATTTTTATAATCATGTAAATAGCCAGGATACATATAACATTCATGAGTCGACATCAAATGTTGAGGGTAAGTTAGTCGCTCCATAAACAGCGAATTCGCAATGGCAAAAGGGATGGTGGGGAATATAGAAGAGGGCATCTCTGTAATATTTTAGCAGCAGATTATGGCCAAGCCAGAAAATGTTCGCCGGTGAAAATCAACCCCACGGGTTTCATTATAATTTTACCTGAAATTATTATATTCATCCATACGCTCACACTCACGGGAAATTACCATGTCGATGGGATCATGCCATTTAATTCTTTATGGCGGATAATTAATTTTTGAACGAATTAAATCAATAAGCTCGCAAACAATAAATTACAAAAATTAAATGTTTCTTTAAAGTCACAAAGATGTCGCCACGGCCATCATTAGTGCCCGAATCAGAGCCCACCACATCTATTGAAACACAATTGGTCCAGCCACCGCCACAACAACAAGACAACTCCATGCAGCAGAAACAGGAACAGGGTAAGCCTCCAAGTCGCGCTGGAGCCTGTCGTGTCTGCCTAAAGTCATTCAAGCCGAATGATTTTAGTAAGACCTGCTTTGAGTGTCAACAGCGCGTGTGTGAAGATTGTGCCAGTTACAGTAAACTCGATGAAAATGAGGATGTGGTTAGTACCTGAAGCTAATAAATGTCTAGAACTGTAAGTGACAAGGTGAAAATTTACAGCAAACGTGGCGCTGCAGTGTCTGTCGCCGAAAGATGGCTTCCCGTGTGTGTATTCAGCAAGACTCGACTGATTCAAGTTTGGATGTGCCAGTGCTGGAGGCCCTACAGAGACGACATTCCGATGTAAAGCTGGGCTCAGCGTCGACTTTGGCACCTGGTGGTAACACCGGCGGAGCAGGTCTAGCGCCACCACGCAGCCCTGAGCTACGACGACACTCAGATGTCTCTCCAGCATCTCTGAAAGAACTTGAAAAAGTCGTAAGTTATATTGTGAAATGAAATCGCCTTAAGATTGATACATATTTGCGAAAAGCTTAAAGCTGGCAAGGGTTCATCGGGAGACTCTGAATGGCGTAAGGGGCCAAGCAACGCACCAAGCAGATCCAATAGTCCACCAAGACAGTTTGACCCACCGTCGCGAATGGGCTCAAGACGACCGTCGCGAGTCGCCCGGCAGCATAGCTACGATGATGACATAAAAAACGGTGCTCCGACTGGCTCACAAACAGATCTCGGCCTCGGTATTCCCGTAATACCAAGAAGAGCATCGGCCTATGATGTCTTTGCGCCCGGGCTACTTGCCACAGCGGCTCAGGCTGCCGCACAACAAGGACCACAATCACGACGCTCATCATTTCGTGTGCCGCCATCAGAAACACCACAAAACGACGACTCGCCCAGTCCAGATAATCCAAATGCAATGCTGCTAGTCGACGATGACAGACGAATGCGACGACGTGGCTCACAATTGTAAGTGTCACACGAAATCACATGTGAACCATTTCTTATCAAACATGTCCTGGCCCGTTTGTGTTACAGACCGGATATCACAGCATTACGGGATCGCGCCACATTAGCGAGCACCACCCAACTGAATCCACCGCCGACCTTTCAAGCGCCCACACTAGAAGATTTGGAGGCTCCACGTCGACAGCAGTCCATGGATGGCGAGGCAATTAAAATTGTAATCCATGATGTTGATTCAGGACCAATATGTGCGTCGAAGCGGCGAGTTGTGCTGCGACGTGATCCCACGGATAAGGCGCATCGAAGTGAGTATTAATGTCCTTAGAAATATCTGGTCCACATCACGTTGCCCAGGAGG
>JANSTS010010499.1:33063-48649 GCA_026546915.1 Sylvicola fuscatus
CTTTTTATTTCTTTGAGTTTATATAAAACATTTAATGTTGTTGTTTCGTTTGCGTTTTGCGCGGAATGACGACGGAGATGAAGACGCGAAACAAGCCTTCACGTTTTGTACAATTGTGTTTTACAAATCTTAACATCTCTGCTCGAATAATAATGTATTGTCATAGCAATTTCATTCAATGCTGTACGCGAGATACATTACATTCAAATTCACAATTTAGCAAAAACTTTGAATAACGCACCATCATCGCGTGTACCTTAGGAGGAAAGCCACTTTGCATGATGAGGATTCAGCTTTCCAGCAAAATCGTGCACTTGATATTCTTCAACTGCCACTGGAAAGATTTCAGTTAAATGCGAACGACCGCACCACAATAACGTTGCTACTCAACCGTATCAAAAGACATTGTGCGTCTAATTAACCCCCCCGCCGCATCTTAAGGAGACTAAGTCAAGCAAAGCGGCTAGATTAAAGACATTCTCGTCAAGCTGCTGGCAAAACTGTTCCACGAAAAGTAAAACAAATTTAACTTATTTATGTTAAGATTTGTGTTTTAGCTAACGAACCTGTTGAACCTTTCCGTTGAGCAACATGCAACCGCAACCTCACTTTTCAAACAATTTGTCTAATTAAATATAACATTAAAGAAAATGGCGTGACAAGGCGTTCGAGCTTATGCTGTCCCGGATTTTTATATTGTTCGTCAAACGTCAAGGGAACAAACGCAAACGTTCCATTGTACTGTTTAGTTCTTATACAAATATGGGCCTCTCTTCTTGACAGCACGCGGATTTGGCATGCGGGTGGTTGGCGGCAAGACTGGAGCTGATGGACGATTGTTTGCCTACATTGTATGGACGGTGCCAGGTGGGCCAGCCGAGAAGAGCGGCCTTCAACAAGGAGACAAGGTAAATACACATAAAAGATTTTTACCTTAGACACTTAACTTCCAGACAGATTCAATTGGAGTTTGAATGTAGGTAGACAATTGAAATGCTGATCTTCATAATTCAATTCATTTATGCCGTTTCTTAAGAAACATACATCTTTTATGGCAAGATGAGCCAAGACCGAGCACTTTTTTTCCTACTGAGTCAATCACAAAATATAATGAAAGCCATTTGATATATTTCTAAATAATCTATGGCACAAGTTTTAATTATAATTTCGCTTGCTTCTTGATTATATCCATTAAGAAAACTGACCTTGGAGCTGCTTTGCAAACACCTAAGGCATACACATGCACAGACAATATGTTGCTGTAGCAAAAGTTTAGTGTTTTACTGCTAAAAGTTAGTTCACCATCTCGTATATATCCTTGGCCAAGGCACAGCGCCCACGCAGTCCAGTGGCTTTGTCGATGCTTCCGTATCATGTGTATCCTTGGAGAGGGTTTTCATGTATCTTAACGTCTGCTAATGCTTCTCCAAGCGTATTATTATTAAGTCTAGTATACCGAACATACGGAGCAGCGAAGAAGCACGCGCAAGAGAAGAAGAAGTTGTTTACGAGTTTTTGCTGGAAGGCCCACACGCTATTACAACTAGTATTAACCCACCATACTACATACATACATATGAGTACACGAAACATATAATGCACAGAATTAAAACATTATTCAATATATGAGCTAAATCAATTCAAAGGACGTGCCTGTAATCTTAAGCAACTAATTCATGTATGTAAAGTAAGACGTTAAAAACAATGTTTTTTTATTGGCCATGAGTCGATCAATCAAATTGCCAGATCAAAGTGACACGAAGCTCGTAAAATTGACGGCTGAAGTTTGTCACTTAAGGGGGGGCAACAAAGAAGAAGCAAAACGTCTTTATTCTATCAGCTGCTTAATTCCTTCGTAATTTACTTACAGATACTGGAGTGGAATGGCGTATCGTTGATTGATCGCAGCTTTGAGGAGGTTTGCGCAATTATGGATCGCACAGGTGATATGGTTGACCTGCTGGTGGAGCACGCCACCGACTTTCGCATGTGCGACATGTTCGAGGACGGCCTGCCACCTGGCAGCGGTGGCGGCCAAAGCGGTCCGCGCAAATCCATTTGCGATGTGTCTGGCCTAACTGGCCTGGCCGCCGGTAAGTACCACACCAATCCATCCTCAGTGGCCTTATGTTTGCACTTTTGCCGTTCGACTTTTTCTCGTATACCTTGTCTTGGATCGGTTCACACCATTGATAATAGCACGTCTTCTCTTACATTCATATATATGGCGTTTGTTTTCTCATTAATTTGTTGACAGAGCCCGATGCAACTGATAAATCACCATCGTCGCCCACTCGACGGAAACTTCCAAAAACACCGGTATAAATAAATAGTTTGATAAGCTCTTAACGCAACTCACACGTACACTAGAATTTGTCTTACATGGATGTGCTCATCTTTGTCAATATGTTTTCGTTATCATTTTCATTTTTTTTTCTCCTTGGTTTTGTCTTATCAGTTCTTTTGTTTAACAACTGTTTTGTGGAATTGGTTTTCACTTTATTTACTTACACTTAAGTTGAAACATTTCTGTGAGCCTTTGTGCTCTCAATAACATATTGATATGCATCGATTTGATTATATTCTCATTTGAAATGCTTTTGCAATATATCTCAACACAAATACAACTTTTGTCGGTTTTGCGCCGAATTGTTATCATTTTTGTGGAGTCCTCTCATGCGAATGTCAAGATGTAATTCAGATAATTGACGAGCAGTTACTTTACATATGTAAATACGCCGAAAGATATATTTCACAATAATTTTAAAAGGAGTCAAGACGTAACCCAGTTAAAGAGGCCATTCAAATCTTGAATGTTTGTAATTTAATTCTATGTACAATAATATATAAATATAGGAAAAGGGACGAGACCGAAAATAGCTTTATTTTATCTAAATACTAGAGCACTAAGCTTATGCGATTAAACAAGAAATTTTGCTGAATTCAAACTATTTTACTTATATACAAATTTGCTGAATTATTTTTTTACTACAGCCATGCAAATTGAGGCATAAAAGCTGTTACAACTTTGTTATGTTCATACCTTTCCTGCGTCTTAATCTTTGCTGTAGCGTCTGTGAACGGTATAAAGCAACCAAGGGAAATTAAAGTATGTTGGTCAAATAAAAACAAAGGTTTTTTTTTGAAGAAAGCTAGCTACGAAAAAATGGAAATGAAAACCACACCCTCTGTGATACGTAAATTGGGAAATTAAACATCAGCATAAAATGAACCCATAACAGGCGCCTTTTCTGTAAGGTACTTTTGTGTTTTTTTCTTCAAGAAGACGGCCAAGTTGCAGAAACTTTTTACTCCGCCATAAACAAATATCGTGTGTTTTGTGTAAAGACCTACTCGCATAATTGAATTTAGAATACATAAGAAAATATGTGTGTAGTGTTGAATTAGTTAGACCAGTGGCTCTCAACCGATGTAACCTTCGCATAGAAAGATATGTGTATAATCAAGCAGAAAATTATAATCAAAGTATTTCAGTAAGCTTATGATAAGATTAAGCGCTTATAAAGGATTTAGTGATCTCGGGATTAATCTCTCCCTTTACATTTCAGGGCAATTAATACTCTTCTAATTTGCCCTTAAACCTATCTACATAGTCTATGAGCTGCCTGAAACGTTTCTCGTAAAAATAGCATGAAGCATCAAACAGGGAATTCATATATTAAATGCTGACTTTTTGCTCCCTCCTCCTTGAAGACCTTGACCCTATGACCAATATGCACCAAATTTATGTTACACTAAATCCTATTTGGACACCCACTCTCAATCATTATAACTCCAAATTCTCCGAAATACATAAACATTCGGCACCTAGAATATCTTAAACTTCGCGCATCTTAATATTACGGTTGAGAGTGACTGAGTTAGACAATAATAGCATTAAAAATAAACAGTGTAGTGTATAATTTTCATAATGTCGTGGTTCATCGAGCATTCACCAGTCATATATGTACCACAAGGAATCTAACATAGCCTAGAACTAGATGATATGCGTTAAAATCTGATTGTGCTTTCGATGATATTTAATATCAGTGTAGTCGTCTGAGGTATCACGGTGTAATTGCGCCCTTCTGGAGCGCCCTGCCTCCCACCCTCACCCCCACCCCCCTACTTACCTGTACAAAATCCATGTATCCAAATACGAATATTGTGTAACAGCTGTACCTGTGTGTAGAATTCAATGTCTCTCAGTGTAACCTCAAAAGAAGGATAATGAACACACAAAAGTGTCTACCCACTGAGCTCATCAGATAATTTCATTTCAAGATATGAGTCACTGAGTCTGTGTCAATCTGTTTAATCTTTAATGTAGTAACGACCTAGACACGTAACACCTTCAAATCAATTTAATCGAGGGACAAATGTACTTCCATATTTAAAACGTATTTTTATAGTGATTTATTGTGACATTTACCGATAGGTAAACCTTCCAAAGAAAACTTATCTACCCCTTAGACCCCCCGAATAAAAATACATAAAAGTATACTTTTAATGAATATGTATCAGAAATGGATAATATGCATCAGTCGTATTTCAACGTGCAAAAAACACACATTAATCATTAAAAATGTGTACAAAACAAATAAGAAGAAGACGAAATGATGAAGAGAGAACTTGGGCAAAGTAGAAAATATTGACTCGATTCGCCGGCACATATCAATATTTAATGAAGATGCGTTTGCCTCGCACAACTTATTCATATATTGTGTATGTAAATATCAACTTGTCAGTAGCGTTATTCGTTAGTCGTTAGACATGTGCAACTCAAGGTTTAATACTTCGCGAGGTAAGTGATGTTCCCAGTAAAAAGTGGCTGCCACTTAAATAAGTTAACGCGATCAATACTTCTTAGCACTTTGCCACTGATTTCCAACCGAGCAAGCGTCTAACAATGTACGCGAGCATATATTAACCATATAGGCGAAAGGATCGCGTCGTGAAAACTATTTGAATATATAAACATATTGTATAGGTGTGCATCATTTAAGATGTTTATCCAGAATTTTGAATGTGCCAAAAACAATCAAAGTAGCTATCACGATTAAAATTATATTACTCATCTGTGTCGTCTCAACTGAACAATTACCAGCAAAAATTTGTCGCATAGAGTAAATTATTAAGTGTAACAATCAATAGACTAGTAACTGACATATAATATAGCCTATATACATAACTATAAATACTTAAAATTAATTAAATTATTAAATCCCTATACTAATTACCTATAGAGTTGAAGTTAGGACCTACATGAATGTTGTTTTGTAATGTTATACACAATTGTAATTTTGTTATAGTCTATACTGAAATTCTATTCATTTTTATTTTTATATAACGAGTTGGTGTGTATGGAACTTCTGTTTCCGAGAAAGTTTATGATATTTTATGTTTTGATAGCAAAAAAGTCGCAACTTCTAAGTTTAGATAAGGCTTTCGGCCAAGTCGAATCGAATACCCGATTTATTGATTGCGACAAACTTTTCTGCTCTCAACTAATTCTTGATATCATGATTTATTGACTAAATATATATATATATTTACTAAAAAAATGAAAAAAAAACACTAATCTGTGAGAACTCTAAAAATAATTATAAAAATACATAAATTCAATGAAAATACTTGAGTGAATTGTGAGTTGTGGTTGATATGGACACTTTTCCACCGACTTATTTGCATGCACAAAAAGCACTATAAGCTTAAAGCTGCACCATTTACTTTAAATATTCCCTATCCGCCATTTTTTTTAATCTCGTTTTTTGAAAATGTCACATTTTATAAAATTCAGTTAACCCACCCGTGGTCTATAATAATTTGAGTGTTTACATTTATGTAAATGCCAATGGCGGCCATAAAATGTGCATTGAAAGCTGGCTGGCTTTGACATACATAAAGGGCAGGTGGGTAATTAAATTTGCTGCCAATTTGATTGGAACTTTGTGGAAAATCTAAGTTTTCAATTTTAATAACAAAACAACAATTGCGACAGAATATTGTCCACATCAACCAAACGATACATAACATTGTAATGAGGTGCAAACATATTTTGTAATATTAGAGAATCGTTAATGTTATTTAAGACATAGATACCACAACATTTTGTTTTCAAACATATCAAATAGACAACATGAAACATACCAATGTTACATTACACGAATATACAAATGGAGACAATGTTTTAAGTGTCCATAACTCTTGTCAGATGGGACATGTAAATATAATCAAAAAAAAAAAGAAGAAAAATTATAATAATGAAACAAAAAGGATTCGTTAGATAAACAGTTGGAAGATAAACTCTCACTCTCCCTCTATCTCTCACCTACTCTCTTTCTCTATAAGGACTATTTTTTATTTCAATTTAAAAACGATATGTGTGATATATATAATGAAATAATAAAAAGAAATATATATAAATTTATTGTTAGCAAATTTAGTCGTTTTTTCATTTCACTCTTTTGATTTTGTTGAGTTGTTGAGTTTTTTGTTTTTGTTTTGTTGTTGTTGTTGTTGTTTTTGAGTTTTGTTTTTGTTGTGCGCGGGGAGCCTCCACCTTCCTTCGTCCTGGTTCGCCGGTAATTTCGCGAATATTTGTCTTGTGTTGTACTTGTAAACGGCCGCCACGAGGACTCGCTAATTGACGGACGCTACAGCTAGCAACCAAATCCAGGGTAATCATCAAACAAAATTCAATAATTATATCTACATAACTATGTATTCATATATACTATAATAATTACCTGTTTATGTTTAACATTTGTTTCCGTACGTTTCTCATTATGTTTTACATCCTAAATCTTTCACAAATATATTTTGGTTATAAACTCTTAGTTTTTGAGTGACTTCCTTTGCCTCCATCGCCATATCCTCGAAAGCGTGTATCCGCTCTTGTGGAAAGTGACTTTTAATGGAAATGAATTGTATATCTAAATTAGTCGAATTAGTTTTGTGGAGACATAATGCAAGCTATTAAATTGAGTTAATGCTGTTACATAAATACATGAAGCGCTAAATTGTATTACATTTATTCTACTTGTTGACTTTTTTGCCTTTTCCTATATTTATACTTAAACATTATATTTCATTTTCACTGGTTACCATATGTTTGGTTACTTTGATATTTAACTGCTTTTTGGCATCTATTTATTAATATTCTTTGTTTTTATCTATCAATTTTGTACATATAATACAATGAAAATAGTTCTTAACCGTGTTATTATGTATAAAACTATTTACTTGTCGCACCCAAAAAACATATATTAATACTATATATACATATATTTTACTGTATACTCCCAGCTGGCACGAGTTATGCTATATACTTAAGCATCTTGTAGCAAGTACAAACGTTTACATAACTTATCACATATCTAAACAACATAAACTGGTTTAAACTTAATTAAACATTTATTTAACAGATATTACTTTGGTTAGTGAACAATGTGAAAGCAATAAATATTAAGAGCTTTTTTGTATGCGCTTTTAATATGTAGACGCGCGTCGAAAGGACCAAACTTTATCATATTCACGCCGCATCATCGGGCGGCGCTCACGTCTGAGTAGTTGTCTCGCACTAAACTGCAATAATCCGCGCCCAGAGAGATGGCGGAAGCGGGGCGGACGGGCGCGGCGCCGTGACGGAGGAGGGGGGGGGGCTTCACAATACACGCACGTACACACAATATATACCGAATAGCCGTAAATGGGGGTCGTAAAGGGGGTTGCACCAACAGTTGTGCGCTTATTTAGGATATGTAACGAGACAGACGTCGCTGTGCACTGCATAAATATATGCTGCCGGAAAATATGTGTGAAATAATTAACCTGTAAATAATTTATGCTGGATGGGAGGGGGGTTGGGGTATTTGGAAAGCTTTTTACGAGCTCTTTCGGTGTGTAAAAATTCCAATACTCGTCTCAGACAACAGCTTAGAGACGGTCTCGCGTGCCAAGAACTCGCGCTTAATAGTTAACCGTTTCTCAGCAGAAACAGACCACATTACCTACACTGAATCACTCTGCAAAACGACTGTAAATGCGATGATTATTGCATTTCCTCACATATGTTGGTTGTGCACAATTTATTTGCAATCATGAGTGCATGGTTATTTCATTAAAGCTTTATGGCCATTGCTTAGCTTTTTTATTGCCGAAAGTTCAGACTCGTATCATCATTGTAACCATTTATTATGCACGCGCTTTGCCCGAAAGACATCAAACTTTGTACATCCACTCAAATCAGTCAATGCCCATGGTTTTTGGCTAAAATACAACAATTAGCATAATTGTTCATAATTTATGCATGCACAATTTTTTTATGTAATTTTATACTTATTCGTTTGAGAAAGTTTTGCATGTTGAAACGTCTTTTCGCTGTGGCTGCTTGAACTTTGTTGGCATCCCCCAAGAGACTAAATGATTCTTAAGTACAGTTATGATTTACTCAGATTAACCGCCACATATTTTATGATTTATGTAGCAGTTACTTTAGCCGGCAGAGAAATTATGTTTATCAAGAATTCAAATTGTTCGCTATAGCCTGTAAATAATGAAAATCGCCCATTTGCTTAATCGAGTAATTTGCAATCTTGGAAGTGCCTCCTGAGAATGTGATTGTTAATTATTAACGCCCCCGAAAGCATTCGTTCAGCCGTTACTGCATTTTAATGCATGTGCATATAGTTTCGCCTGCAAGTAGAGGTAGCGAAAGCTTATTAAGCGCTTACATGCTCCGCTCTTACAACCACATCCAAGCATATCGTTACTTTGAGATGTGAAACAAACTTCAAATTACAACTTTCAAGCTTGATCATTTTAACCAGTTCTAATCTAATCGTTTAAGGATTTTGTTGGTAAATAATTGAAGTAAGAGCACATGTGATTTTACGGTATAGGAACAAATCGCCCGGGAGAAGCAGGTCTCTGGACGAGTGCAGCTGCAAGTTTGGTATCATGGCGAACGCAACGAGCTAGTTGTATCCCTTATGGCGGCTGATGACTTGGCACCCAGGGATGACAGTCTTGGTCATGGCAATTTGCCCGAAGCATACGCCAAAGTGAAATTACTTCCAAAAATGTAACGAATTTTCAGCCACACTCCCAATTCCGTTGTCTCATTGTGAATTTTTCGCAGGCACGAAAACTACTTTTCTCAGACAGAAGTGTCGCCGCCGTCACAAAATCCCATATGGAATGCCACGCTCACGTTTTCCAATGTTAACGAAAATAATTTGATGGACAGATTCTGTGAGATTCAATTGTGGGATTTGGTGCCACAGGCTGATTCTGTGTTTCTTGGCGAATGCAATGTGGAGCTGCAGCGAGCATTCTTAGACGACCGTGCCGTCTGGTATCGTTTGGAAGATCCTCGTCAATTACGCTGTGGTAAGTCACCAAACGTGTCGCCACGAGGATCGCTTGTTGGTGTAGATGGGATTCGGTTAATGCGAAAGAAGAGCGACTACGGAATACAGCGATCAATATCTGATGACACCGACTCAATTGGTGATGGCACCTCGTTGCTACATCCTGACCATGCTTGGATGGGCGGATCACGACGTGGGTCCTCCCAATCTGAAACATTGGAAGTCGAGGTTTATCAGCTGGGAAAAGATTTTTCACGATCTTTGCCAGGGTCTAGAAGATCATCTTTCCAAGATCAGAATAAAGACAAGGACAAGGAGGGGGATGTTCCTACACCACCGCCCTCTGGATATGCTAGTCGACGACGGTCGTCCGTTGCTCGTAGAGATCCCGATGAAATTTTAAGATCCTTGAAAGCGGTTCGTGGTGAACTTGGAAGAGCTATGAGCTTTTCGGTACCGGACAAGAGAACATCTAGCACATCAAGACGTAAGCTTTGGAAAACTTTTATTTCCTAATTTTAAAATGAATGATTGTTTTCAGGATCGAGTCGTTCTCGAAAAGATAGTGTCATGGAAATACCGGAGCTACCAATCGGTCTTGGTAAAAATGCTATAAGTCCACCGTCGGATGATGAAAATCATTCATCCAAGTGGAAAGGATCTGGATACAACGTAGCGAGTAATACGCTGAACGCAAAGGAACCCCATGTGACATTAGGACCTGGCCAGATACAACCGAAAGGCTACCGATTGACATCCGAACGATACGGCGAGCTTAAGTTGGGACTCACAAAAATTAAAGGAACCGTTGATGTTGAGGTTTGCTTTTTTACCGCAAAAACCCACTATCTGTTTATCCATTTCTGCCCAAATTCCTTAGGTTATTTGTGCTCGCAATATAGTTCCTGTGGACTGCGAAACGCGTCCTGATACATATGTAAAATGCTATTTAAAGGATGGGGATCGACTGCGTCATAAAAAGAAGACTCGAGTAGTGAGAAGCTCTGCCGAGCCCATCTACAAACAAACTTTAAAGTATCAGGTACACTGAAATGCGTTTACAGGTGAAGGTCCTTTAAACTCTTAAATTTATTATTCGCAGGCGTCGGATGTTTTCGGGCGAAATCTTGTTATTATGGTGTGGCAACGTTGCGTCGGATTTGAGCACAATCAAGGATTAGGCGGTGCTGAATTATCCATAAACAAACTGAATTTATCACAACACGTCACCGGCTGGTTCCCACTATTCCCAATGCACACTTTTGGATCCGACTCCAACGACTCACCATGACCGAATTGTGCGACAAAAGTCTCAATGGTTTCACTGATGGTTCAGTTGTGGAGCGGTCTCACGGTGGCATTCTAACTTTTATGTTTATTGAATTGAAAAAGACTTACCAACTGAATGAGCTTTTTGAAGTAACTAGCAAATATTTTCTAGCATTTAAGTTTACAATTGCGCCAAAGGCCTAGTAGACAATTGGCAAGAACCTCGAATATTTTCTTATAGGTTCAAACTTTAAGAAACAATGACATTAAAAATATATACGTAGATTGTTATTTTACTTATGAGAATTTAATATTGTTGCAACAAAGTTTTCAATTATTTTTAAATTTTAATTTGTGAAATGAGAGAAAATACTTTTTTGTGACTCACATAATTGTCTCATCGTTCTCTCAAAAAAAAAACATAGAGAAAATAAAAATGAATGAAGTTAAAAGAAATATAAAAAACAAAATTGTTAAAAGAATTTATCGAGTCGTGAACCAATAATGAGAATTATATGGAAACAAATTGACAAGAATTAGAATAGAAAAAAATTCTGTTAAAAAATAATATTGGAAAGAATTAATTTAAAACAAAAATTTGAGGATATAATGAATGTTATAGATAAATTGTAGACGTTTTTAAAGTCAATGCATCGAAGGGAAAGGTTTCCTTACACAAAAGTTAAACTAGAAAAAATAGTTTTACCCTGAAACGATTTAAACTTACTTTAAGAGAATACTTCTAATTAAGACTACTCACATACTAAAGACTATCATTCAATTACTATGACAACTCGAGTGCTATTGCCTATATTTCAAAAACTATTTCAAATGTAAATGTTCGGTATACTAACTACTCTCTAGAAATTGCCTTAAGAAGACTAAAAAAGAAGCTCTTTTAAAACTTTTTGCTAAACTAGAAATTTGCTATTTCCCATGAACTGTCTTGGAGATGGACAAAATCGGCCTAAGACTCGAATGCAGTGGCCAATCAATAAGGCTGCCAGCTGAACTAAGTCTACAAACGATACATGTACATATCTGTGGATCTTTGCTTACAACTGTGACTCTTTACACTCGACGCTGCAGGTTTTCCATTAAGTACTTATACGAGTGGCAACGTATGTAACTTTTACAATAAAAACTAAACAGATATTTAAGTGGTAAGTCTTACTTAAGACCGGATCCAGGAGGTTGGTCCGCAAAATTCGAAGATTAGAAAATGGTTTTGACTCACTTGCTCATTTGAGACATAGCTACGAGTTTTGCTGCAGCACTGTCGTCAGACAATCTAACTTACATTTTTAAGAATTTAATAATAATCTAGATTTATTAAAGATAAAACATAAAATCATTCAACATATTGCTCATTTCCCCGTTACTAAAATCTGTCTTTAACTATTATTTTGACAAAAAAAGCTCAACTAGAAATTTTTTAGTCAGAAGAACAAAACTGGAGATTGGTTTCAACATGGTTTTGCGTCTGTTTGACTGAGGTCAAGACGCTGTTATGCATAAATTGCTCTAAAACACAAACTTCAAATCGACGATAAACTATCTTTAAGAAATTCTATTTTCAACAAAAAAACATTGACACAATATTGTCAATAAATAGTGTCAATAATATCAATATAAAAAAAATCATCTTATCATTATAAGAAATTATGAATAATATGTGTATGTTGTTAATGTAAAACGGATGTTGTTTCATGACAATTGATGTGTGTAGAGATATATATATACAAAGTCTTAATGTAACTAAACCCCAAACGTATAAAATAATTAATTACAAAATGTAATGAACATATTGAGACAATCTAATCATACAAATTAATTTTTAAACGAATTTAGAGCGGTGGCAGAGAATTTTGAAACTATTACAGCGATTATAAAATGTGTATAAGTTACTTATAAGGAGCAGTTGTGACAACAAATATACTAAAAAATGCTTTATTTCAAACACCAAAAATATATGTAGAAAATATGTTAAATTGAGATGAGAATTATATTATATTTTTGCAACAAATATAAAAAGTCATTGAGATATGCGATGAGCGTCGCAGTTTAGTTACAACTTAAAGTAAATCAATGAGATTAGTCTCACCGCTTTGTACTAATTATATTTCCTTTAATTATATTGCATTTTTTAATCTACTTTTGGAGAAATATGTTTCAATAAGATTTTTGGTAGTTTTATAATTTGTACCACTTTTTTAAATAAGTTTTTACATTATATTAAGTATTTGTGCTGTGAAGGGAGACGCTCAAGAATATTGATGTAATTCTATGCGACCTAAACCAAAAAATATTTATCGAAAATGATTAAGGCATAGTCCAACATAAAACACCATATCTAATTTTACGTAAAACAGTCGCCAACGCGATTATTGCTGTATTTAACAACATATTAATAATAAATATAATACATACAATAAAATTACAAACATTCTTATTTATGGTATGTATATTAAAAAGAAATTCGATTTCTTTCAATTTACTTAGTACAGCTAAATGTAGCTAAACTAATTTAGCAATCATAAAACCGCAAAAATCTTAGAATTGATGCCAAGAGAGGGCAGATGAGTCGACATAAAGTATTAAAATCTTATTGTCAAATTTCAGGTCCCAATAGTTCTTGCCGGTGACATTTAACAATTGTTTTATTGTCAAATGCCAATATAAAAACATAACCTCAGTTTTACAAGTGAATAGTACAAATCGCAATCTTCTTGATCCTAAATTCTAACAATAATGGATTCTCAAATTGCCCACAAGTTGGGCGACTCAATAAGAACGGCTGACATTGAGGTCAATGAAAACATCACGTTCCATCAGATGCTATTGTCAGATCCTGTTCTAAAGGGCTTTGACAAGCAGGGCTTCGTCAAACCATCTCCCATCCAACTTTGCGCCATTCCTCTGGGAGTCAACAAGAAAGGTAACACAAGTCTTAACATTTAAGATTGCATTAAACTCATCGATGTATGTTTATTAGATTTACTCGTGCAAGCCAAATCTGGAACCGGGAAAACGTTGGTGTACTGCGCACTAATTCTGGAATCATACAAATCATCCCTAAACAGTCCACAATCTATTGTACTTGTACCGACACGTGAAATCGCCATTCAGGTGGAGAACATTTTGAATCTGTTGGGCACATACTTGCCTGGATTCAAGGCCGGTTGCTTCATTGGTGGCTCAAAAGTTGAAGAAGACCGAATGCGCATTGCGAAATGCAAATCGATTGTCGGCTGTCCAGGACGTTTAGTGCACCTGATTAAGAACCAAATATTGAATCCAAATGATATAAAACTTGTCGTTCTTGATGAGGCTGATAAGTTGATGGCAAGCAGTTTCAAGGATGATTTGCTTCTCATCTTGTCTACAATCCCAAAATCAAGGCAAATGATCGCCACGAGTGCTACATTTGCCAATGGCTTGGACAGGGAGATCTCCAAAATGATGCATGATCCGATTGGTGTGACGCCTAAAAATGAGGTTCCCGTATTAATTGGCATACATCAGTTCATGTGTAAGATGACACCACAGCCCAACAACATTAAAGAAGCTCTTGAAAAAGTGGACTTTCTGAAGAACCTTTTTAAGGCGATTTCATTCCGGCAGTGCATCATTTTCACGAACAGTGCGTCGCGTGTCCATAACTACTCCGATCTGTTAGCAGCACAGGGCTGGAATTCTGAGCAAATTTCTGGAGGACAGGCGCAGTCAGAACGAACTGCCGTGTTTCAATCGTTCAAAAAATACAAATGTCGAATCCTTGTGGCTACTGACTTAATGGCACGTGGAATTGATGCAGAAAACGTGGATTTAGTCATAAATATGGAGGTACCAAATGATATCAGCACATATCTACATCGTATTGGCAGAGCAGGACGCTTTGGATCTCATGGTTTATCAATCACGATTATTTCCAATGATAAGGAACTATCATCATTTAACAAACTCGTTGCATCATTTGGCTCTGAAATCAAATCTATTGATCGAAGTAACATTCCAAATTTGTGGTTATTTACTAAAGATGACAATTCAGATGCCATTGGTCTTATGGAAATTGGCAAGCTGTTGATTGACGAGAAAAAGGATGTGGATGATACCCATTTCTGTGATCCGTTTGATGACTACGAACGTTTTACAGCGCAGGAAGAGAAATCCCTGTCAGCTCCATCAGCTGAGTCTAACGTAGAAGAGGAAATGAGTAAACTGTTGATTACCAAATCACCCGACAAATCTGAAGAATTTCATGACGTCTTCGAGGACTTTGAAAATTTCAAAGCAAATGATGTTCAACCCAAGCCCTCTACTGACACCAGCTTTTCCTCGATTGTTTCTGTACATATGTCTGCTTCTCCATTGGACCAGCCTTGCCAAATCAAAGACGTCAATCTAGAGGAGGTCAAGTATCCCAAAATACATTATTCACCTTCAGAAGTTGATGACCGTCTAAAAAGGGATACCAGCTTGGAAATGGCCAGCATTCGGTCGATATGTGGCTCATCATCTGAAGAATCAGACTGCGATTTGTTACCACCCCAGAAATCGCACCCCAAAAGACATGTCAATCCAAAAAGGAAGTCAACCAATCAGATTGTTGATGACCAATCTGTCCTTAATGCCACGTGGATGAAGGAGTTCAACAAACAGTATTTGCAGATAAATAATTATGTCAAATATGCTCATGGAAAGTTTTAAATTCAGTTGATTAAATAATAATTGTAAATCTTTATCTGAATGTTTTAATGTTTGTTTTCGTCCTTGATTTTTCTTAAGAAAATGTGACACAAAAAGTATGTTTTCGTTTCAGGAGCCAACAAATCAAAAGTGGTGCTTTTTTTAACGATTTTGATCGTAAGAACTAACATTACGATACTTTTTAGTTTCATCGGACTTTTTTTTTTTCAAAAAACGATAATATATGAACTCTT
>JANSTS010010510.1:10645-23857 GCA_026546915.1 Sylvicola fuscatus
AAAAGCTCCTTGGGTTATGTCTGATTTTGTTTTTTCCTCTTGCCAATTTTTAATCGATCAGGGATTGACGATACTGTAATTTAATACCTTCTATTTTTACCTCTTTTTATGTATTTAAATAAAGTAATTATAAACAATTTTTTATGTAATTTGTAAGCAGTTAAAATTACCTAAAACTTTTAGATCAATAAAAGATTAAACAAATTTAAAAAAAAAACGTTTCTTGCATAATAATATTCAAGTTCAATTAATAACCAAAGAAACCCTTTTGTGATTCAATAAGAAACAAATACAGCCAATTAAATTCATAATGATTCTGCAACATTCCGGTTGAAAAACGAGTTAATCCATCACTCCCAGGTCCCATCTGCACATAGTCTTGACTTTTCAAACTCTAACAATGCTCACAGATCTGCTGGTGTCTTCTGCCAAACATACATGAATGTAAAAACAACTCAAATAGCAGATGCCATTCCCTCACATTATCCTCAGCATGCCCAAAAATAGTTGCCTGATTTACGAGCGTGTCATTGTCAATAGAGCATAATTTACGTTAACAAATTTCACATTCTCATACATGAACTCATATCCATGTACTCGGCGACATAACTCTCCACGGCAGTTCTTCATTGACTTTTCAATTATCGATTAAATCTGAACTTGAGGCAGCGAAGAGCTTTTCCCCCGAATCCAAAATTCATGATGTAAATACACTCACACCGCGCGATTTCATAAATTGTCGCAGCGCCGCATGCAAATAAGTCACGAGTTGTTTGCGGCGGCCTTGCCAGTCGCGTCGACTATTTTGACATGAAAAGGACATTTTTTGAAAATATATACATACACATATATGTCAATCACCTTCGTACGAGCGCACTGAGGAAATGCAAAATGCTGCACGTTCCGCGCTCTGCGGACTTCCTACTTTCGTCACAGGACTCCTAATTTACGTGCCAACCATAAATCCAGTCGCTCAAAACTTTTTCCCATGTCCTGACATAAATCGCTGCTGGAATCAATAAAAATCTGTCAACTACACGTATTATTAATCGTGCCATTGCTCGGATAAAGGCAACTTAACTTATTTACTTCGCCGTCTTATGCCCACATACATGAGTTCGTGCGTGCGGAATGGCGTGATTAGCCTAATGGGCTGGGGCATAAACCCTAGCACATCGATGCCACACGTTACTTATGTTGCCCTATTGCTCAATACCAACATGTTGTGCGATTATTCTCGGATTACCACCACACCGCCAGCCAATAACTGTAAAACAACTGTAACTACCTTTGCCTCTTTAAAGTTTGTTTGCTTAAAGTTTGAAGCGAGCTTTTACGCCGGAAGTCAATGACTCTGGTTGATGTTTCGTCGATCTTTTGTTGTACAAATGTGAGAAGTTGGAAAATAAAACTTTCGCTAGATCGACAAAGGCGTTGAATTCCTGCACTCAGGGACGACTCCAATCGGATTTTATGTCAATAGTGATTGTCGTAAAGCCAAATAATAGCTTTCCTGCCGAGGCCCCGGTGGCTGCCGCCTGAGGATGGGAGCATGGTGAGCCGCCATTCGACAGGCGGAGTACTTCAGTGAGCGCCATCAATTGTAATTGTGTGCCTACACGTGTATTCTGCGATTGAAGTGCACATAGAACTATTTATAGGCGCGACGAGGCCCTTCGACAAGTGGTCAGGTGTCATTTGCACTTGATTTATTCGTTTAACTGCTTTAAGCCCTTGGGGTGATTTCATCTAACATTTGCCATAACCTTATGTCACATCACTTGGTGTGTTCGACTGTTAGATACTTGCACACCCTTGAGGCACGGCTATTGTCACACACTTAATCCGGATGCTTATACGCGTTTGTCTTTAATTGTAATGCCATCAAGGGCCTTTAATAATGGATTCCTGCAATTAAGCGCTGAGAATTACGATCCTCGGCTTGTTGGATGGGAATCGTGTTTACATTTATAGCGGGTCGATGGACATAAATTCGAATCGAGAAATTGGAGGCGGCATAATGCGGATTGTGGATGCGGCGTAAATGGCCTTCATTATTTTTCTACCGGGAATTTGTAATCAATTCGTCTTCTAATTGATTGTAATTAGTTTACGATTTCACTTTAGTGCCTCTAAGTGCCTTTTTAGTTTAACAAATGGTAAAAGAGTGAATTTATTGCTGAATTGCATTCACACAAGAACATTTATGAAGTGCATTTTGTTTTCTCTACGTTAAATTATTTTTACCCACTTTTCTGATGATAGATCCTTCCGATAGCAAATATTAAACAATTTTAACATTTACTACTTACTTTTGTACTTAAAAAATTTAGCAGTAATCAAATATGTCAATAATTATCTGATTTTCATAACCAAATTAAATTGGCTTTTATCTGCTACGAGTTTTTTTAAATATCGGTTTATACCAAATATAAAATAGCGTTGTATATTATAATTAAGATGTAGATCCTTCAAAAATGACATATCTTTTTTAATGAATTAGTCAGTCTGAATTTCAGCCAATGTTTTAAACATTAAAACGTACGCCAAATGGCGTGCGTAGAAAAAACATTTTTTCGTCAAAATTACGAGAACAATCTCAAACAGTAATAGCAAAATTTACAAAACATCGCATAAATTTGAAATTATGATTCGCAAAGGTGGATATATGCGCATTTAAATATGTACATACTTTAATGCTTTATCTCTGGCACTTATCTCTCATTAATTTTATATTCCTTTAATGGGACATGACTCCTACAAGGAAACACAAAATTATTGCATGTTTAATTGGCTTTCTTTTTATGCAAATCTGAAGAAAATATTGAGTGGTTAAGGTTTTAAAAATTCTTAAGTTTACCTATAAATTATCCAACCATTAATTCCATTAAAAAATATCAAAAATAGTAATGTAATCGACTTCACAATTAACTTTGTCTGAGTTAATTGCAATTAAACGTGCAATCTGTCACCGCCTTTAAAATGTTTCAAAATTGTTGAACATTAAATATTAATAAATCTTATAAAGAAAATTCAATCGGAACAATACACATACTTTGAATATCCCGGTCTTTTAATGCAATACTTTTTACTTCCAATACAAAATACTCAGTATTGCTTAAGTCTGCTACTTTCAAACATCATTTGGCATCACTGAACTGTCATTAGTTCGTTCTCTAATCAAACGCAAAGTGAAAAGTTCGTCAAAGTGGATTTATAATTAAGAAATAATGGCGGCGCTCATCAAGGGTCTTAAGTTTGCCACACAGGTAGCAAACAGAAATCCAGCCTTCATGCTCACATTGAGCAGAGCAGCTCGTAAGTTCACAAAATGAATCAAAATAAAAGAAAATCAAGTTGAGCTGGTCCAATGAGGTTAGGATCCCACTGGCTGTCTTTACGTAATATATCAAAACATCAGCTGTCACACAGTGGAAGCTGGGAATATTTGATTGTGCCGAAAGACCACTTTAATAATTAGTATAACAAATTGAAACTAAAGTGCAGAATAAACTTTTTTAGATTGGAACAAGGATTTCAAGCCAGGCAAATTCCCAGCGACAGAGGAAGAGCGAATTGCTGCTGCCAAAAAGTACAATCTCCTCCCAGAGGAATATAAACCATACGCTGATGATGGCATGGGGTATGGTGATTATCCAAAACTGCCGGACATTTCGTCAGAAGCTAAAGATTCCTACTATCCATATGATTTCCCCGAGTTGAAGCGCAACTTCGGTGAACCGGTACTGTGATTTTAATGTTTAAATGCGGACCGTTTGGTAATGTTGCTTGAATTATGTTGTAGGTTCATGTTGACATTGATGTGATTGGTGAGGATCGTTTTGGTAGCGCGGAGCCCCTTCGCTATTCAGTTGGCAAGCAATTTGCTGCCTTTGCACTGGTTATGGCTGGCTGCTTTGGTTTGTACTACTTCTTAGAAGATATGCGAATGTTCCGGCCCGTCCTGCCCAAGCAACTTCCAGGCAATGGCAAGAAACACTACACGTTTGAGACGAATTAAGGACGGGAGGGGCGCCTTTGCAAGTATAATTTCAATCAAAGGATATCTGTAATTTGTTGAATAAAGAGAATTAATTTAAATTTGATTTGTTTGCATTCTAATGATATGTGACATTTATTTTTGTTTAATATTTAATTTCACGTCTTGTAAAGAATTACAGTCTTTGGAATAAATTATGTAGAATTTTAAAATTAAAAAGTCTTAATTTTTTGAAATTGCATTAATAACAAAAACAAAAAAGTATATAAATTTGGGGTTGGACCACCCTATGGAACTGTCAAAAAATGTAAACAATTCCGTTGGCAGCACTGTTTTTTGACACATGAAAATTGATCGATTGTGAAAATTCATGGAATATGCGGCTTGACGTGTAAACTCCATCCCAAAAGTCTGCCTGCTGATAATTCATTAAAATATAGTTTTTACAACAATTTTTTAACTAAAATTCACAATGAAAATAGTACAAACGCTTCTAGCGTGCATCGTTCTAAGTGTTGCCTACCTCAGCTACGCGGATGGCCAGTCAAAACCAAAAAATGTAAGTACCAATAAAAATGGAGACGCGCCGGTAAATTGCTGACACGTCACCCACCTGAGAAATCAAAACAAAATACAAAATAATGACCAAAACTACCCCAAATACAGGCACAAACGCTGGGCGAGAAAGTGCAACAGCTGACGGACATGAACAACAAGAAGGCGGTCATGAAATTCAACGGCCACAAGTTCCGTGAATTTGTAAAGGCCACACCACGAAACTACTCGATGATTGTAATGTTCCAAGCAATGGCACCCGCCCGCCAGTGCGTTATCTGTCGCCACGCCAACGATGAATTTACAATTGTTGCCAATTCGTATCGCTTCTCACCCGTCTACTCGAACAAAATGTTCTTTGCCGTGGTTGACTTTGATGACGCATCGGATGTCTTCCAGATGTTGCGTCTGAATACAGCGCCAGTGTTTATGCACTTCCCGGCTAAGGGCAAGCCAAAAGGCAGCGATACCATGGACATTCAACGCGTCGGATTCTCAGCTGAAGCCATCGGCAAGTGGATTCAGGAGCGTACCGATATCCAAATTCGCGTCTTTAGGCCACCTAACTACTCTGGCACTGTGGCTGTCTTGATGCTGGCCATTTTGGTTGGAGGATTTGTGTATTTGCGACGCAACAATTTGGAGTTTTTGTACAATAAGCAAGTGTGGGGATTGTTGGCCTTGTTGTTCTGTTTTGCTATGATCTCCGGACAGATGTGGAATCACATTCGCAGTCCTCCGTTTGTGCACAGCAGCCAGAACGGTGGCATTTCGTATATCCACGGATCGTCGCAGGGACAATTCGTCATTGAGACTTATATTGTGATGTTCTTGAACGCTATGATTGTGTTGGGTATGATTTTGTTGACAGAGTCTGGATGGCAGAACGATATGCGCAAGGGACGTATCATGGCGGTGGTTGGATTGGTGCTGGTCGTTGTGTTCTTCTCGATGATTTTATCTGTGTTTAGGTCGAAGGCGCAGGGATATCCATACAGGTTGGTTCTGAATTGGGATTTTGGCTTAACAATCTATTATTAATGTTTCTTTCTTACAGCTTCCTCTTCAGGTAATTGGAAACGCTGTTTTTTTTGGGCACTCTAGGCTGATTTTCAACAATCTGGCCTGTGCGTTCTAAGTGTGATTTCCCTTTGTGTTTTTTGGACATCAATAAGCACCTCACCGTCATTTGTTTTGTGTTTGAAGACAAATAAAACAGATTTTTGTTGTAATATTCTAGAATTAGATCAAAATAAATTCATTACAGAACTGAATTGATGCATCTCATTGAAGAAATCGTAAAAACCCGACTAGAAATTTAATTAATCTATGATGATAACTTTCTAAGAGTAATTAATTAATTAATTAATGTATTGATTTATTAAAAATGTATAAAATTGACAAACATCCTGAGAGCCAGATTAACAAGACCAACAATTATACCTTTGTACCATTCAAAACATAATATCAACAATTCTACTTATAAAGTTAGAAGACATGAGGAAAAACAGCCATTCGATTCTTAGGATAACGGTTAAAAGTCTTCTGGTACCACTTGTGAGTTAGGAAAGCGCACTCGGTCTGATTGCAGACGACCCACAGCAAAATGTACTTGTAGTGATGATTTTCTGGCATGAAACTCATCAGCGCCAGGTACATGAGCATCTCGAACATCATGTGCGGCGACGACACCAAATTGAACCAACCGCCAAACGGAATTTGATGACGCTCCGACACTACAGCACCACGATTGTTCTTCCTCAGATTGGCCAGCGTTATATTGGCCCTCCATTGACCCCACCAGGCGTAAAGAAACACGCCAACCAACGCCATTCTCATTGGGTCGAGTTGTTTAAGCTCAAATTTCAGACTATCCACGGAAGCACCACGCACGAATCCATGAGTTTCACCCAAAATGGCCACGACAACTCCAAAATAGAACACAAATCCGATCATATAATGAGAGACGTTCATGCGGCCAGCTTTGGAGAACACCTGCACAAAATAGGTCTCGTAAAATCGTCGAACACATTGAAGAGACAGCAAGCTCATCGCTACTAATCCCTGAAGTGGCCTCACTGCAATGGAAACTTTCAGTAGATGGAGATATTTTGTTTGACAACAACTTACCCGTCGGCGTTCTGACAACTCCTCCAGTGCCACAAATGAGATTTAAAATTGTCACAACTGAATGATGCGGCACTCGCCCGTACAAATGAGTATTCACCATCAAAAGTAATCCCATGATGGACCAAACAGCCGCAAACAAGTAAAAGTGACGGAAATTGGATTTTGGCATCTCCAGCATTGAGATGAGGCGACTTTTGTGGTTTCCTTTGTATGCAAATTTACCGTAGCGAAAAGTTTGGCGCAGGAAGCCGGGTAGTCGTGCCTCCAACAGATTGATGACAACGCCCAAAATCACCGTTAGCAGTGTCATCAGCAGAAAGGTCACATCCAGCCAACTGGTGTGGAACGTAAACACCATTTTTGTCACTTATTTACAGCTACTGCACAATTATAACGTGAACTTATCGAAACAACAATGTCGCCGTCTTGTCGCCACATTCAAGTTAAGTTTCTGTGTGGGAATTATTGTCGTGCCACGCGCCAAAATTTCCGCGTGCAATCTTAACAAATATTCAACTAGTGACTGGCTGTAGTTGAGCTAAAGTTTTGGACTTTGTGGCTGCGAATGCAGTGGCGATGAATTGAGGTTCTGCGGTTTGCCGGTGTGCGAGATAACGGCGATTTTGTAAGATCCATTGAGCTTTTTCAGACACAAACAGAGGGATTAAACAGTTGTGAATTGTCTGATAAACAAACAAGTGGTACGACCGACGAATACACACGCAAAGTGAAAATTACGATGGAACTGGTATGGAATTGGATGAACCTCATTGTATGACGCGCGCTTTCGCAATAAGACGTCATAAAAGCAGAGCGACGCGGTTGCCGGTTATATTAGCAAGCGTGTGAAATTTGTATGTCAACATTTCACCTTTGGAAATTTGTTTGTCTTTAAGATCAACAAGAAACCAATACATGTTAAAACCCATTCTAATAACGGAGGATGCATGAAAAACGTAATCTAATATGGTATTTATCCCAATATAAGAATGTTCCAGCGTTTTTTAAATTCCTTATTCCAATTTCCAACCAAAAAATAACTGTAAATCAAATAAATTCACCAAATACCACTGATGACTGAGCTAGTTCGCATTCCGATCGGATGAATGTTCACGGACGCAGCCAACCCAACTTTTGACGCGCACCTTCTTTTTCGTCTGAATGTCAACACATCAAATAAGAAAATTTCCCATTGAGAAATGTTTACAATTCAATCAAATTTTCAAATTTAAATTATAGAGAAATTTACAATTAATTTTAAGTAAAATGGATTAAGGGTAAAAGTGCAAATTAGACTAAAGTAACTCAAACATTCCAATAAAACACCTTCAAATGGCGAATTCAATGAATCGTGCAGTGTCAGCACAGGAGACATCAATTTTCGTATGTACTTGATTTGTTACCTGTGAAATTGTCTTAAATTTAAAAAAAATTCAATCCACTGGCAGGATGATCCATCCCAGTTGGAGTCGAAGTATGAATGTGCAATTTGCATAAACTGGTTGAATGAGCCAGTCGTGACATCATGCGGACATCGCTTCTGCAAGAAATGCATATCCTCGTGGTTAAAGTAAGATTTCTCTTTCAAAAGATGTCGCGAATTTACATTCTAATCTGTTGCAGGAAGCAAAATCCACGTTGTCCCATTGACAATATGGAGCTGTCTTCCGAAAGTATTTTTCCAGACAATTTTACGAGACGGGAAATTCAGCAGCTGCGCAAGCCTTGTCCACACACACCATTTGGTTGTCAGGTGAGCGCATCCCCCCTGGAAATGGACCAGCATGAACTGGAGTGTGAGTTCCGTAATCGCACGCAAACATACTGCTGTTCATTTAAGGAGATCGGATGCAAGTTTGAAGCCAACACACAGGCGTCTATTGAATCTCACGTTGCGCAGGATACTGAAAATCATTTAAATGTACGAATCTGACGTCCTTTAAATCCTAAACAGTTAAAAATGATTTATTTTTTAGCTTCTTATGGCTGCTTTTAACAAGAACACCACCCTGATGAAGTCAATTGAAAGTGAAAAGCTTTGGGACGCCCCTTCCAAGCAACAAGCCACCAATGGTGACTCGGTTCGATACAGTGAAGATCTTCTGAAGGCACTCTACGAACGCATTGTCGTCCTGGAGCAGCGAACGCGTGAGCAGGAGCTTAAGATTACGCAGCTGAGCGAGCAGCTGGTGCAGTCGTGCAAACAACAAGACGCATTGTCACGCTTCAGCAATGGCGTCCTGGTCTGGAAAATTACGCAGTTCCAGAGCAAGGTAAACGCCATGGCAGCCGATCCCAATACAATGTTCTACAGTGGCGAGTCATACACGTCGGCGTTCGGCTACAAGTTTTGCGCTCGCATCAACATCTCTCCAAAGGCCAAGGATTTCATCGGACTACACGTGCATATGAAGCAGTCGGACAATGACTATCACTTGGATTGGCCGTTTTGCGGACGCATTCGCATCAGTTTGATACACAAGAACATGAAAGAGTCACAGACTGACACGATTATGTCGAAGCCGGAGATTTTGGCGTTCCATCGGCCGACTGAGGAGATCAGCCCGCGCGGTTTTGGCTTCTTGGAGTTCGCCTGCATCAGTGATGTCTTGCGTAGGGGGTTCGTTGTTAATGACACGCTTACGATTAAAGTACAAATGAACATTGTTTAGAAGCGCACGAGGTGAGTGAGTGTGTTTGTGCCAAAATCTTTGTCGTTCAATCATCAGCCGAATTTATTCGAAGCTTCCCAGCTATCGTGGGTTGTTTTCATGTTGTATTATTTGTGTTTTTACCGTCCAATTCCGTTAGTTTAATGTCGTTGTAGTATTAAATTGTCGTCTATTGGTGGGTATTTCGATTTTGCCCACTTTAATGTACTTAATGTCTGGAATCCCTTCAGGGATTCTGCACTATTTGAATTTTAATTGCTTGAATTGGATTATTGTTTAAATGTATGTTGTATATTTGGTGTTCTTTGCGCCGACTGCCCTCAAGACGACCAAATGATACAGTTGACAAATCACCAGTCTTGGGGGCTTTTCCCCCATCTTCATGTGCTTTAAGTCTACATGTCTAGTGTCTATTCTAAAAATAAATAAATTGTATAGTGTCGAAGCAGCTTAATCTACCAAACCGTAGAACCGAAAAAAGGAAACTGACTCCCATGCATTCCCACTGGAAGGTTCATGCAACCATTTTGTACCGAACTTTTATATTGAGTAATTGTAGAAAAAACAAACAGATTGTGATTCCACTTATACACAAAATATATATGAAAACTTATTGTACGAAAACAGATCTTTTTATTGTAAGAACTACAATTAATGCACCACCGGGCCCAATGGCTCGCCTCGAATTGTTGCGAAATTCAGCTGACTGTCCATTGTCTCGTCAATCTGGCCAATGACGGCGATATTGTCCCCGCGGATGATGTGCAGTCCCAGGACAACTTGTTCAATGCCAGATGATGATGAGAAGACGCGCTCATGCGACTCGTCCAGAATAATGTTAATTGTTTGATCGAAGCCTTTCAGGGTGCCAACAAAGTTACGACCGTCCGCCGTTATGATGGACACCGTATTGTTCACATACGATTCGAGACCTGACGCCATTCTGCGTTGGAAATTAAGCAATTTTTTAATCTTGAACTAAATTCAATATTTTTAAACTTACTTGGGCGGAAAAGGCTCACAATGTCAGATTCCACTTTATAGGCGGCAACGCTTTTGTTTAGAACGTTTCCAAATGAAAACATTCAATTTTTTGTGGTTATGTGCAAAATTTGACATTCAAGATGTCAAGTAGTACAGGGTGATCTCCTTTCTTAACTATAATTTAGTTTTTTATTTTATTATTTTATAATGATTTTTAAACATGATTCTAATCAAACATTAGTTTTTTCAAACTTTGTTTGTTTTATTTAAATTAAAAAAAAAAAACAATGAAGTGTTTAAAATTTTATTTATTTTGACAACTCGAAACTCTCGATCTACTTTCCACCAGTGGCCAGTGCGAATCGCGAAATAAAAATCGTCTCAATTGTGCTGTCGTGTTGTGGTCTGCTTTAATTCCAATTTACAACTATTAAATTTCCATCAAATCCTTAGAACTAACAGCGGCAATATGCAGTGCAATTTAAGGCAATTGGTGAACCTTGCCACAAAGGTAAACACGTCGAATTCGTTGAATGAAAGAGTGGTCCAAACTTGAAGTGACATCCTCACTCAAGTTATTATGCAATAAGTTCTTAACCTTCAAAAAACGGCCAGAAAAACCGCCGTTTAAAATTATTATCACTCCAATTTGATAATAAAGTCGTTAAACTAACTAACCCATTTGAACCGGAATTTTCTTCTAGACGCCTGTCATCGGATTGCGACATGGCGGCGCAAGTGTCAGCGTCGGTCTTCTGAACGGTCGCTTCTACTCGACCACCCATGATGCCGACGTCGTCGTCATTGGCAGCGGACCTGGTGGTTATGTGGCTGCCATCAAATCAGCCCAATTGGGATTCAAGGTTTCTGCCTCTGGTTTTCACTAACAGAACTGTTTATTTTATGTAATGTTTACGTTGCAGACAGTCAGCGTGGAGAAAGAATCAACTCTGGGAGGCACTTGCTTGAATGTTGGCTGCATCCCGTCCAAAGCTCTCCTCAACAACTCGCACTACTATCACATGGCACATTCCGGTGACTTGGCCAGCCGTGGTACAATCGTAAGCGGGGTTCAACTCGATTTGGAGACTTTGATGGGCACCAAAGTCAAGGCTGTAAAAGCATTGACTGGTGGTATTGCGCAACTTTTCAAGAAGAACAAAATCGATTTGGTGCAAGGAGTCGGAAGCATTACCGGCCCCAATGAGGTGTCCGTGCAAACATCTAACGGTACTGAGAAGGTCAACGCTAAGCACATTCTGATTGCCACTGGATCCGAGGTGACACCTTTCCCCGGAATAGAGGTATGCAACCAATGTTACAAGCATATAGAACGCTTTAGTTATTCGTTTTACCAAATTGATAGATCGATGAGGAGACAATTGTGTCCAGCACTGGCGCACTTGCCCTGAAAAAGGTTCCACAAAATATGATTGTTATCGGCGCCGGTGTCATTGGTCTGGAACTTGGATCAGTGTGGAGCCGCCTTGGCGCCAATGTTACTGCCATTGATTTCCTCGACATTATTGGCGGCGTTGGTATGGACGGTGAAGTGGCCAAGTCGTTCCAGAAAATCCTCACAAAACAGGGACTTCAATTTAAGTTGGGCTACAAAGTGACTGGTGCTAGTAAATCAGGAGGTGGTGTGACTGTGTCTGTTGAAAAGAAGGACGGCACTGGACAGGAGGAGTTGCAAGCTGACGTCGTTTTGGTGTCAGTTGGTCGACGTCCATTCACAGAGAATCTGGGCTTGGAGAACGTGGGCATTGTTCGCGACGACAAGGGACGCATTCCCGTAAATGGGCAATTCCAGACAATCGTTCCCAGCATTTATGCCATCGGTGATGTCATCCATGGGCCAATGTTGGCGCACAAGGCCGAGGACGAGGGTGTTCTGTGCGTGGAAGGATTCAAGGGCGGTCACACCCACATTGACTACAATTGTGTGCCCAGTGTGGTGTACACTCATCCAGAAGTGGCATGGGTCGGCAAAACTGAGGAGACCTTGAAGGCCGAAGGAGTTGAATACAAAGTGGGCAAATTCCCATTCTTAGCTAATTCTCGTGCAAAGACAAACAATGACACTGATGGCTTTGTTAAGGTGCTCGCCGATAAGGCTACTGATAGGATTTTAGGAACACATTTGATTGGACCGGTGAGTTGTTTGTTTTGTTACTTAAGATTACCTCTAAATCCTATGAATTTTTCAGTCTGCCGGTGAACTGATTAACGAAGCCGTCTTGGGAATGGAATATGGTGCATCAGCTGAAGACATTGCACGAGTTTGTCATGCTCATCCGGTAAAAAATTGACTATGAATAATGAGTTTTTAGTCTTAATATTTCCTTTTTTTTAGACATGTTCTGAGGCACTCAAGGAGGCTAACCTTGCAGCCTACTTTGGCAAACCCATCAACTTCTAAATCAACCTCTACCTGCAAGATATATACTCTTAATTTCCCGTTTTACATGTTTTCTCCTTTCCACTTCAATCAAATACATGCAGCCACATCAACATACGACACATGAGCTCAGCAAAGACGAAGTTAGCATAAAACAACGGGATCGCATGGCACAGCCCCAAGTGCCATTTCTGATATGAATTTGTTAATTTTTAGTCTCACAAAACAAATGTTATCTCAACAATATGCGATAAATATTAATTATTATTTAATAATAATAAATGAAAATTGAATTTTCGCTCTTGTAATTTTCGGGCATTTTGTTTTCAAATCGTAACATATCAACAGTTAATTGAACTTCTAGTGAGCGTGGTCAAGGTTGTTGATTAGAAACTAAAAAAGTCTTTGCGATTGTGAGAGTAAAAAAATAAATGCGTGCAACTAATGAATTGGCATTTGAAATTTGGGCA
>JANSTS010010521.1:10456-37455 GCA_026546915.1 Sylvicola fuscatus
ATAAAAGTGTGCGTCGGCGAGCAGCAATTAAAATGTTGGTGTGAAAACTCAATTGTTTTTAAATGGAGTGTGGCAATATGTGATATGAATTACGCTTGTATTTAGGAGAGATGATGCACATAACGTTGCATTCGTTAATCAACATAAAAATGTTAAGTGACGATGGTACAATATTATTATAATTGAAAAGCGCGGCGAGAGGACCGATGACAGAGAAATCCCGGATATCCGAGCATATGTTTTCTTATCTCATGTGTTGGCGAGAATTTAATAGCGCCGTGAAGTGTGAATATGCATGCGGAGGGGCATGACAATGATGTATTGCGACAGATGGTATTCCATATACATATATGTACAAATGTAAATTTATACATAATAAAATTTGAACTGAGATGACGTCTCAGCGGTGAGCTGCAATCGATTGATATTTTTATACTGACAGGGAATCCGAAGTAAAAATTGGAATTTTGGGAACTGAAAAGGTAATCAAAAAAGGAGATTACAAAATAAAACGGTAGGCCCAATAAGTAATAAATCGATGAATTCTAGGTCGAATCAATTAGCAACATACAGATATCTTAGAATCGGAAAGCTGCGTTACGTATGAGGGCAAAGTAACTGTTTGACAAATCAAGTTTAATACAAGAAACTTCTTTGCATCATCTTTGCTGCAATATTTCTGTCCCAAGTCTGATTCACTATCATTTATTGTAAGGTCATGTTAATTGTAGGTTTATGATTTGTCAATTATACTTGATCTGGGTCAAACATTAGTTAGATTTTTGTAGTGACAAAATTTGAAAGGTTTAAACAATAATAATTTAATTAAACGCCGTTATCTGTCTCATACAACAATAAAGCAGATAAAATAATTGCATTTTGCAATGAAAATAAATTTAATCATTTCAGCACAAGTCACCTGCTATCCTGATTATCGATTCATATTCGTACGGCAAATCCAACATCATTTGCATTAACTTTATTGCAACTTATATAAACAAAAATTAATTAATAGTGGATGAAATAATACGAATTTCAAACATATCAAAATGAATGTGTGTTCGTTTGCAAAACTTAACCACTTTTTGTGTAAAATTCTTAGTGCAGGTAATAATTTATTAAAGCAACGCCACGGCCGCCAGGTCGAGATAAATGGGGAAAGAGAGCTGGGACACATCCCAAATGTATAAAGAGGGCATACATTTTGGGCTAACAGATGCCAATTGAAAGGCTCGCTTCATTTTAATGCAATCTTAGGTAAATTTTTATATGTTACCTGAACTTGAGGATAAACTTTATTTTTTGAATAAATTTTTTTTAAGATGTTTTTCATTTAAAAAGGTATCTCCGCGGTCTATATCGAGTTTCAATGATTTGCATTCGTTAGTAGAAATCGTCCAAGGTTCACAGCTAAATTTTGAGATCTAAAAAAAGTCTGACCTTTGAAAAATGACGATTTGCATTCACACCATTGAATCTTTCAGTAACCCTTACTACGTTTGAAACACTAAGGAATCACAACATGACAGGAATTAGCAGCTGCAAGACGTAAACAGAAAACATATAAAGGATCAGAGTAACTAAGGAAATTGCCAGTAAGACAAAAATATTTTCGTAAATACCATTAAGCAGCGACACACCAAACAAACTACCATATTGTCTCACAAAGTCATATAACCTATGTCGTTGAATGACATAACCGTAGAACTAAGATAATGTCAGTAAAACATCTATTGATAAGAATATTTATTGATAAGAACATTTATAAAGTACCTGATGACGTCCTGGACGGTAATGCAATCCGGTTGGCCCCTTTCCGTCGAGACCGTCTTACGTATGGCCTCGACGAGCTTACCGAGGCACTCGGCATTTTACGAATACCACGACTTATTGCAGTGAATTTTTTCACTTGCCAAAATCAATTTTTGCTTATGATTTGTTTACTTCTTCTTTTTTTAAATTTGATTAAAACATTACAAAACGCAATTCACTAAATCACTTAATTTTTTTTTTTAATTTGGCCCATCCAATATGGGAAATCATAAGATATGTTTTTTCTGTCACTTAATAATAGATCCGATTTAAGTTCGGTGTCTATAGGATTTTTGGTCTGCACTTTGATGTTTCTGACATATAAAAAAATAGTTTTTTCACTGGTGTTTTAAATTCTAAAAATAAATAAATATTTTATTGACGTTTGGTGGCAATGAGACGACGAGCAACGGCACTAATATTAATATTTTTTTTTCGTTATTATCATTTTCATTAACACAACACACGGACTGTCGCAGATATGTAACGTGTGACTAAAATGGAAAGATTTTTGCCTTTCTCAAAAAAAATTGTGCACACACATGAATCACTGATTTTTATACTTTTTATTTAACTTCTTCGTCAATGGTGGAACGGCGGTTTTTGCAAAGCTGTTTACTTCGCTTGATCTAATTTAACCATTTTATCTTTACACGTAGCAAATATTTGCACAACAAACACTCACGATTACCAATCGAACATTACACAAATTTTAAACGAACTTAAACTTTAGAGCCGGGCAACGAGAAGAACGACTGAAATCGGGTGCATTTTAATTAATTACGGTTGAGCGTATGTGCATCCCCTGTGAAATGCAGTCTGCACTACGACGTACAAGAATTGCGTGCGCCCCCTTTTTTCCCGTTCTCGCCACTATTTTTCACGCATATTTAATTGGCAGCCGTCTGCAAACTCTTTTGACATTCAACTGGCCAACAATTACTGTTGAAATTATTTAGCAGTCTCAAGAAACGCGATTTTGATGCAAAGAGAACGCATAAGGAGGAATTTAAAAAAAAAAGCAAAACACTTTAACCCACCAAATCTTAGTGAAGTTCTTTTGTGGGCCTGTGTATTTGTTGATCAGTCCCTTTATTCCCGTGTTTGGGCCCTGCACAACAAATCCACCACACACAAAATGACCCCAAGAGTAGTCGAAAAAATTCACATACTCTGCAGCCAGCCAGAACGGTATAGGAAACAAAGGAGACGGATGAAAACTGGTTGAGGCCCCGGCAGCCATTTTCTTTTATTTACAGCAATATAAAAACAGCTATGTGTATATGTACACAGTTTTTACATTATGCCATTCAGCCATTGACGAAAATTTCGAACCTACACATTGTCGCGTTTTCCCCCCGCGTGTACAAGAAAAGCGTACGCAAACGGGAAAATGCACAACACCAACACAAACGCCCAGATTAATCTCACCTACACTCTGGGAATTGCGCGTATTCACCCACACACGTCAACTCGTCGAGCACAACTTTATTTTATAAATATGTTTCTTTTTGTTTTCTTTTGTTTGTGTGGGTTTGATTTTTTTTTCCACTTTTTTCCACCGTTTATGTGATCATCTGCTTCATCACAACTGCATTGATTATTGTCGCACGAAAGCAACACATCACAACCTAAATGTCTCACAACAACACGACACGGCAGTCTTGTGACGTTTTGAATACGACAAAAAGGGTAAATTGCAGCAAAATCCTGTCGATTTTACACAGCAAACACAACGTTCAGCACCACACAACGACAGCGGTCGCCATCTTACTTTTAGCGGATTCCCTTTTGTTGTTCGGTTCGCGTAGTGTGCGTGTATGGGATTGGAAAAGTGGGAACTGCGGGAAACTCGATTGCGAATGAACCGTTTCACTTTGCGGCAGATTTTCGAAAAGCTCGATCGATATTTGTAGCAACTTGCCAAATTTTTGCTTATTTTTAGTTATCAATTATTAAAAGTTGTAATAAAAATTTAAATATAGAGAAACAAAGAAATAAATGCAATAAATTTAATATATTACTGATACATATATAAAAAATTCTTGAACCGCAAAATTTTCCAATTCACATTATTTATATATGTATGAGAGTTGCAGTTAACTTCATTCAGCTAAAGATGACTTTTCAGTTTTGTTAAACATCACGAATCACCATTGTAAAATACGTAAATAACCAAGAAAGAGGGTCTGATACTTCGTAATTTTAAATAATTATAATCATTCTGTTTAGTTAAAAGAAAAAACAATTGTATCAAAATGCCTGCTGAAAATTTGGAAGAGCAAGGTTTGGAGAAGAACCCAAAACTGGAGTTGGCCCAAAACAAGTTTCTACTCTCAATGCCGGAGCACAAAGCTGACAAAAAGATGGCCGAGCAATTGTTAGAAGCCATCAAATTGGATAACATGGCCCCTTTTTATGAAGAAGTGTGCAAAGATCTCAACTGGACCGTAGACCAAAAGCTGCTGTCTTCAATGAAGGCAGCCAATCAGAAGAAGTTGGAAGAATTGGACGCAGCCATTGAAGATGCAGAGAAAAACCTTGGGGAGATGGAGGTGCGTGAAGCAAATCTAAAAAAGTCTGAGTTTTTGTGTCGCATCGGGGACAAGGACGGCTCGGTGTCTGCATTCAGAAAGACTTATGAAAAGACGGTTTCATTGGGACACCGTTTGGATATTGTTTTTCACAATATTCGCATTGGATTGTTCTATTTGGATCACGATCTGATTACGCGAAACATTGAAAAAGCCAAGACTCTGATTGAGGAGGGTGGTGATTGGGACAGAAGAAATCGCCTCAAGGTGTATCAAGGTGTTTACAGCATAGCGATTCGTGACTTCAAGAATGCTGCGACGTTTTTCTTGGACACCGTGAGCACATTCACATCCTATGAACTTATGGATTACGTTACCTTTGTACGCTACACCGTCTATGTGGCCATGATAAGTCTGCCACGCAACGAACTTAGGGACAAGGTAGTCAAAGGCTCTGAAATCCAGGAGGTGCTGCACTCCTTGCCGGACGTCAAGTCGTATTTGAATAGCCTGTATAGCTGTCATTATGAGGATTTCTTCAAGAATTTAGCCAAGGTTGAATTGTTGCTGAAAAACGACTACTTGGTTAATCCACACTACCGCTACTATGTGCGTGAGATGCGTATTTTGGCGTACACCCAGCTGCTGGAGTCTTATCGTTCACTGACATTGCAGTACATGGCAAATGCGTTCGGAGTTTCCGTTGAGTATGTGGATGCTGAACTGTCCCGTTTCATCTCAGCCGGTCGTTTACACTGCAAAATTGATCGCGTCGGCGGTGTGGTCGAGACAAATCGTCCAGACAGTAAGAATTGGCAGTATCAAGCAACAATCAAGCAAGGAGATTTGCTGTTAAATCGCATTCAAAAACTGAGCCGTGTCATCAACATCTAAATCGTGTGCACTCAACAATTATTTTTTTATTTTACTATATTCAAAATTAAATACAAAAATGTCAATAAAAATTACATTTAAAATCTATTTCTTGTGTTTATCTTTAACCGTGTATTTATCATAGGTCTTGGTGGGATCGTACGGTTCCCATCGACTGGCAGGGAAGATATGTTTGTTGCGTTCATACCAGGACCTTAGTAGAACCTTACCGGCATGAGACTCCTCTTTCTCAACCGTAGCATCGCTGGTCATTCGAATATCATCATGCACATCGAACTGAAAGAGCGGTCCACTTTTGCCGCGAGCCTTGGTCACTATAAAATCGTAGAATGTATAGTGGTGAGGAAGAATAAGATCTTCCTTTACATACATCAGCTGATCAGCCATGACCGTTTTTAATTCGCTAAATTCCTTTCGCAACATCTCTAAACATTTTTGCAAAAACTGATAAATTGAGTTGCCCTTCTTCATAGCGACACTACGCCTGTGGCCGGAGCCATCCCAGTAACTGAATGTAATAGTAATTTCCTGATCTTTTAACGTAGCCTGTTGTGCTACCCATTCCTGTCGCAATTCCTCTCTCATTCGATGTTCCCCCTCTTCACGGTCTCTATCACGCAAAAACGATGTGTCGACATCTGGATTCTTGCGGATTTTTTTCAACGCTGGACTGCCAACATCGTCATCTGTCCAATGTTTAATAATTACCTCTTTTTTGTCATCCTCGTCATCATCCGTATTGCCATCATTGGATTCATTCTCTTCATCCTCATTTTCGTCGTCATACAAGTTAAATGATAGTGTCTGTATTTGTTGACGCTGTTTGTTTTTCTCGGCCTCTTTCGCCTCGAGAGCTTTTAACTTCTCCTTGTCCTTTTCCTCCTTTTTCTGTGCCAATTTTTTCTCACGCTCACGAACAATATCCTCCTGCTTAGCTTTCATCTCGTCCAAGGTGACGAGACCAATGGTAGAGCTCTTTAGTTGTTGCTCTACCTCATCGTAATGGCTAGCAAATTTATTTTCAATATTGTTGATCTTAAGATCTTCCTCAATCTTTTTCTTCCGAAACTCTATCTCTTGTTGAGCCAGTTCCCTCTTCTTCATTAGCTGCATTGCTCGCCCTGCCTCGCTGGCGGCGCCTTTGTAATGTGCCATGATTGTTGCGCTGCATGGAATGGTAAATTTTTAAAAATTGTTTTAGCTTTTTGATCTTTATAATTACCTTTAAATGAATCTGTTTTTTAAATGTATTATTAAAAAAAATATTTTCAATGGAAATAGCGCTCCGTATAAAAGATAAGTAACAAACTTGTGAGAAGCGTAAACTTAGTTTGACTTATGAGTTATGACATGTTGCAACATTGACCACACTTCATTTATATATATAATATTATGTACACGCGCGTTGATTTATATATTTTTCCAAAAGCATATAAAACATATTTCAGCGTTGTAGATTAATAAATTTGAAAATTCAATTTTTGTCCACAATTTGTTCAGCCTGTTATGTATAAATAATTTTGTATTAATTATAAATATATTATTTACATTTTTGTCTTATTTACATATAAATTATTGAATCTGTCAGATATTCGAATTATGCTAGTGACGCATGCGCGCGCTTGTCAAAACATGTCAAACTGCAAACTCAATCATTCTATTTTAAAGATACCAATTTGATCCTATCGTGTCGTGTGTCGGCTGTCGCGCCCTTTGGCGAACTACCGAAATTATTGTACCAAAATAATAATAAAAAAAACAATATATATTTGTTGATTGTATATTTATAATTAAAAAACGTTTGTGATTCGTATTAGAATTCAGGCCATTCAGTATCTTAACTTTGTTATTTTTCGTCTGTGCTAATGCAATTAGTTCCTTTGCAATTGCATTGTAAATAAAACAAAGAGGTCGTACACCTGTGCACATGACTCATTGTCTGACAATATATGTTGTAATAGTTTGATAGTAATTTTATTATTTAAAATCTATTGATTTGGGTCTAATCAGAATGGAATCAAGTGAAAGAGCGCAGATTCTGACCAATATACCACAACTAATCGTGCACACCAACTACGAACAATTAAAGCACAAACTTTTGTCTGAAGGTGTCTTTTTCAAGGAAATCGTCGATTATCTAAACGTAAGCTACATCAAACATTATTTCTTATCCGTAATAATTAATTTAAAAAACGTTTTAGTCATTGTCTGATGATGACCGACACAAGCAATTGTTGGAAGAGGTGACACGTCGTGGACCAAAAGCATTTGAAAAGTTCTGTAACATTTTGCGCCAACTGAACTGGTACCAGGCATACAGAATATTGAAACCGAATTCGTATTTGGGACAATCTTCCAACAATGTTTCACTAAGAAAAACATCGAACAAAATTGTGTCCCGTTCCCTGGAGCCGTACACTGACCCAGTTGAAAGTAATGTGAAAGTTAAAAAGTCAACAGTGTTCCAAGACTCCGGCTACCAATGCTACAAAATGTGTTCACGAAAACGCGGTGTTTTCTTTTTGGTCAACATTGTGCACTTCCGAAGCAACGAAAAGCCACGCGAGGGTGCCCTGGCTGACAAAAATAACATGATATCGTTATTCCGACAGCTGGGATTCGTCACTTTCTACTATGAGGATCTAACTGCACGAGAACTGAGGCAGCTGGTTGAGAAGTTAACATCGTCCGACTATCTGCAGACTGAGTGCTTTGCAATGGCAATAATGACGCATGGCAACGAGGTGAATGGAATAAAGTATATGGAGTTCAGCGATGGCAGTATGATGAAATCTGATGAATTGGTGACATATTTTTCGAACTCAAATTGTTCGCATTTAATTGACAAGCCAAAAATTTTCATCTTCCAATTTTGTCGGTGAGCATCCTTGTAGTTTTACTCAAAATCTGAATAAAAACTATTATCTGTTTCTATATACTTACAGTGGAACATCTCCTGATTTGGGAACTGGTATCAAATTTAATAATGACACTAAAAATCAAGTTGAAGCTGACGGCGTTTGTATGACGAGTCCAGAGTCTAACAGAACCATTTCACATATGCTTCTCTGCTATGCCACAACTGCCGGTAAGTTGCCTAATTAAATTTAGAGGAATTTATTTTTCTTATTAATTTGTTTTCAACGGAAGGATTTCAAGCGATGCGGGACACAGAGTTTGGCTCATGGTATATTCAATCACTTTGTGAAGTGTGGGCGGAACATGCTCACAACAGCGAAATCAACCAACTTCTTAAGCGAACTGATGCTCATCTCGCTTCTTTTATTGGCCCTAAAAGTGAACTTCAAACTGCCTCTTATGTGAATATTGGATTTAATAGAGATCTTTTTTTCAATCCTGGTCTTTATAAATGAAAAAACGGCTGTGGCTGGATCTGTAAACATTTTGTACGGTGCATAATAGAATAATAAGTGTAAAATTTATCAAAAATATACATAATAAAATTTATATAACTTTTCTATAAAAAAGAGTTTTTTTTTTCGTTGTTCTTCTGTTGCTTGTTTTAATCCAATCGCAGATTTGATTTAATTAACAAGCGCTTATCATCTTGTTTGAAAGTAAATCAATTAGATATGAACTCAGCAGTCAAATTCATTCATAACAAATCGACTTCACTTTAAGCTCAACACAAAGCGGATGATAATAATCACTCAACTTTGCGATAAGACGAACACAGTCCTATAGACAGTCATTAACTCAATTGAATAATAATCTTAATACAATTTAATTATTCTCTTTATTGTGGTACTTAAACAAATATCAATTAGTCTTTACGTGAAAGAACACAACTACAAAAATAAGAAGCCACAATCAGTTATCGGCCTTGTAACAGGAACCGAGTGTTAGAATGATTGAGATGAAGTTCTAATCACATCAAATTGTGGTCCGTTGGACGCTGCTCGGGTACAATCAGTGAATGAATGACAAAATGTCGAAAGTTTATCGCTTGAAAGTCTCCTACATCGTTCAAATGTGTAGCTTTTGGCTAAAGAATGTTCAGTTTTTGAAGATCTTTTAGATGGAGTGGACGTGTTGTCTGCATTAAACCGAATATTATTGCACAGAAAAGCTTTATTGAACGATGTTTTAGTGCTAGTGAAGTTCTTCAACAGTAAGAAATCTGTGGCAGTGTCATTTTTTGTGTATTCACGTGAAATAGAAACAAAAATACCTTTAAAAGTGCAAAATTTTCAAATCGGTTACTATTAATGAGAAAATCGTGAAAATTTAAGGATATTGAAATTTATTTCAAATGAAAAGACATCAAAATAAATGCTTAGTTTTTATTATCGACGCTTCGTTAAAACATTTAAATTATTCTGTTATCAGCATCCCCAGTAACCCAGAAAAAGTTCGTCATCGTTTTGCGCGGCGTTCTGACGTTCTTATCAGCCAGACCCCTCCGTAAGTCTTAACACGCGACTCTTCTTATTATAAACACACAAACACGCCGCAATATGACGCGTCGCTTCGGTATTTGCGTCTTATCAGCGGCATGCTGGCTTATCAGCACGTTGTTTTTGTTTACATCGGCCATGGACTTTGAGAAGAATCTGATGCGCGAAATATCCGATGACTATGGTGACGAGCAGATCGACGTGTATCTCAATTATGGTGGTAAAAAACAATTGAAGCCGATCAATTCGGCGGGAGACCACAACAATCTGGAGAATTCGGTAATCAAGTCCAAAGTGGATATTCTGAGTCGCGTGTTCAAGGACAGTGTGGATAAGCTAAGACACAAAAATAAGAAAGTTGATGTCGTGTTTTTGATCGACTCCAGCTCAAGTGTGGGCAAAACTAATTTTTTAAGTGAAATTAAGTTCGTTAAGAAGTTACTTGGCGATTTTGTGGTCAGCTACAATTATACAAGAGTGGCGATTGTCACTTTCAGTTCGCAGAGTCAAGTGGTGAGTAAAATTCATTATATTGTAGTGGCGGGAGATGAATGCAAATGTGTTGCTTCCCATAGGTCCGTCATGTCGATCAAATCACGGAAGGTATTGACGATAACGACAAATGTAAATTGCTAAATTACGATCTGCCCAACATAAACTTTGTCGGAGGAGGGACTTATACATTTGGGGCATTCACAGAGGCACAGGAAATTTTCGCAAAGGCCCGACGTCATAGCAAAAAATTGATATTCCTGATTACAGATGGCTTCTCTAATGGCGGCGACCCGGTGCCAATTGCAAATGCGTTAAAAACAGACAATGTGACAATTTTTACGTTCGGTTTGTTAAATGTATTTGAATGCCAATTGCTTATTGTAAAAAAAAAATTACCTTTGAAGGAATTCAGTCTGGCAATTATGCAGAACTCTACAACATATCAAGCTCACCTGGAGAAGAGCACTCTTTTTTGCTAGACAGTTTCACTCAATTTGAAAGCTTAGCCAGAAAAGCATTGCACTTTGGTAAGAATCAAAGTCTGAAATTACTTGAGAAAAGATCTGCTTAATTAGAAGATTTTCATTAAAGATTTTAAAAGTGGAAACAATATAAAACTGAAAGACGCTTCCTACTGCAATCTCCTGTGCAACGACGATGAGATGGTTGTATCAGAAAATGGAACATCGTCTTGTTGCGATAATGACGCTGTGTGCACTTGCGGGACATCGACCGGTCACTACTCCTGCGTGTGTGATCCTGGTTATTATGGATCGGGTCTGAAAGACCAATGCCAATGTTAGCAGTTATTTTAATCTGTCAATTATTATCCTAATCTGTATATTTTTAAGTATGCCCCAATGGAACATACTGGCACACATGGAATCTTTGTCGTCCATGTCCAGACATAAATCACATAACAATGGAAGTTCCAGCTGTGAATATATCGCATTGTGTATGTAAAGCCGGATTTCAGGCCAAAGAAAAAAACAAATGTGAGGTGATAACATGCCCTCAGATGAGCCCTCCAGAAAATGGTTACTTTGTAAAGCATCCATCTGGTTGTGGACAAGTGTTGAATGCCGCTTGCGGAGCAAGATGTAAGTCCGGCTTTCAATTGATTGGCAGCAGTATTCGACTTTGTCAGGCCAATGGAACATGGTCAGGAATAGATGCTCACTGTGTTTGTATGTTTGTTTACGTATTTTTAATCATAGTAATTAATAACGTTGCATTTATTGAAATGCAGTAAAGACTTGCCAATCACTCCCGGTTCCCTTCTATGGAATGGTTACGTGCAAAAATTCCGATCTAAACTTGAGTTTCGACTACACACCTAGAAATGAGACTTTTATGTTAGAATATGATAAAGATGATCGTCGCATTACGGAGCCGATGCCAATCGACACCGATTGTAACTTTAAATGTGGTCCAGGATTTTATTTAGTTGGATCCAATTCCAGAAACTGTTTGCCACTCGCTAAATGGGACGGTCTTCAGACAACATGCAAACGTTAGTAAAGATTGTATATGTTTTTCAAAATAATTTATAATTACCATTCAGAGATCTTATGTGCTCCACATCCGAAAATTCCATACGCCTCAATCGATCCAACGGACTGCTCTGACCAAAAGTCAGCACATGGATCAAACTGTACAGTCACATGTCCAGCAGGATTCGAAATAAAAGGTCCTGCCACGAGGACGTGCGTTGGCAAGCGCAGTGGCATTTGGACCCACAAGAATAAAAACACAAAATGCATTGGTGAGTAATTTTTAAGGAAAAGTTGGAAGATCTGTAGTTGACAACTTGCGATTTTAGACGTTACACCACCAACGATTATATGTCCAGCAAACTTTTCTGTCCCAATGAATGATGACGCCAATTTTGCTGTGATTAAGTACCTACCTCCACCAAATGTAACTGGTTAGTCGATCTGCTTCCATTGATTCGATTCCATAATGCCTATTTAATGATCTTTAGATAATTCGGAAATAAATGCTACGTATTGGTCAAGACCGGCGATCAAAGAAGGCGGCGTCAAGCTGACAATAGGTCACCACACATTTAGCTACACGGCCATGGATGGTTTCAAAAATAAGGCCAAATGCAATTTCACAATAACAGTAATGGACATCACCCCACCAATTTTGGAGAACTGCATTGATCCTCTAGAAATATTTATCTCATCAGACTCCAATGACACGACCATCGAGTGGGACGATCCTGTAATCTACGACAACTCCGATGATGAGGTAAACGTTACGCAGAGCATAAAACAGGGAGCAAATCTAGGAGTTGGTGTCCATCATGTCGCCTACACAGCTACTGACTCATCAAACAATAGTAACGAATGTGTCCTGCATGTTACTGTAAAAGAGATCAAATGCGACGTTCTGGAGGCACCTGATAATGGTCAGTCCCTTTGCGCTAAAAACTTGACTCACACTTGGTGTGAGATTACGTGCAACAGTGGATTTGCCATATTTGATGAGCAGGAAGATACCCATTTGGAGTCAATGCAGCTGATGTGCAACAATAAAAATGGTAGCTGGAAGTACGACGATGTGCCTGATTGCACTGAAATCGAGTTACCGGATTCAGTAGAGCACATCTTGAGCATACAGCTTGATGATGAAATAGACATTTGTAGCGAATCTAACGAAACTGATGCCGTGAGTACAATTAAAAACGATTTTTGGTAATGTCCATTGCAAGTAATTTAGCTTAACTTTTAGCTTAAAGCTGAGTTGTTTAAAAATTTAAAAACTCAACTTTGCGGCGACCAGGAAGATTGTGAGCTTGTGTCTGACGTCCCAGATTGCGGAAACATCTCAACATCTGGGGAGACATATGACAAAACATTTTACAATATAATTAAGCGCGATGTTAGCCAGCAACAAAGAGTGCAGCGTCCTAGAAATCGTCCCACCGTTCAAGTTAAAATGTACACACGTATTAGCAAGAAGATGGGATTATGGGACAAGACGATAACCCGTTCAGAAAATATAAGGCGCATTAAAAACGAATTAAAAAATGTGCATCAAAACGAAGAAATGCAAATGAAATTGTCTCAGCTTGGACTGGACATTCATCACATAAAGATTGATGAGTTTATACGGTGTCAAAGTGGAAGTGTCGCTAAGAAGCTGGTTTGCGGTAATTTGTGTGGAACGAAACAAAATAATTAAGGTAAATTAATCAAAATTAAACATTTTAGTGAAATGTCCTCGAGGAACTTTCCACAATATACAAAGGAATTTGTGTGAAGTGTGTATCCATGGGACCTACACAAATAAACCTGGTCAGAGCGAGTGCACTCGATGCCCAGAACATTATTCAACAAGAAAATCAGGCACTAGAGCTAAATCGGAATGTAAAGGTTTAACATTTAGCAGTTCAAATACATTAACAAATCTTTGAATCTAATGCCTTATATTCTTTTAGAACAATGCATTCCAGGAACCATAGCCCGAATGAAAACCTCAAAACGACCAAAACCACAAAAGAACCAAAGAACTCACAAAACGTTGATGCCATACTGTAAAAAATGTCCACCAGGTCAATACCAACCCTTGTACGATCAGACACAGTGCGAAGATTGTCCAGCCGATTTCACATCCCCACGTGGCTCTGTCCACCGTTCTGATTGTCAGCGCAAATACTCCAATATTTGCCTCAGTGATCACACCAACTGCGGCGAACATGGCGTTTGCAGACCTGAACCATCCAATGCTCATGCATACAGCTGCATCTGTGACGATGATTACGTTGGCTCTCACTGTGAGCATCACATCGACCAGTGTCTGTCAGCGCCTTGCCACAATGGCGGGATCTGCTATCATCAAAATAATACAGCAATCGGATGTCACTGTCCGCCGTCCTATATGGGAAGATTCTGTGAGATATTTGTAGATCCATGTTCATCTGACTACTGCAAGAATGGCGGCACCTGTATGGACGCGGATGGCCAGCCGACATGTGAATGCGCATCTGGTTTCGAGGGAGAAACATGTTCACGTATGATCAACGCATGTGGCAATTCTCCGTGTCACTCTGGTCGTTGTGTTAATACAGCCGAAGGCTTCCAGTGTCACTGTCCACCCGGCGTTCTTGGGCGACGTTGTAACAGGAGGCCTTGTGACTATATGCAGTGTCACAAAAACGCCATTTGCGTGGATTTGCCTCATTTTAAAGCTACTCGCGATAGCTACGTGTGTCAGTGTCCAAAAGGTCTGAAAGGATACGACTGCAGTAAGGTAAGTAATCCATGTGAGAAGCGTCCATGTCGGAACAATGGCAAATGCGAGCCGATGGCTATTCGAGACCCGGTTACGGTGGATGGTAGAGTTGATGAGGATTTATACGAAAAATTCACGTGTACATGTCCGCCGTATTTCTATGGAGAGCTGTGTGAAGTTCTGGTTACACCAGATTTTGTAATGGAGTTTACTAAGCCATCAGTTGACGATTACGTTAAAATCGACGGACCCAAATATCCACTTGAGCAAATAACCGTATGTGCTTGGATTCAATCAAACGACACGAATAACTATGGCACAATCCTTTCATATGCGTCAGAATCCATTGATAATATGTTTACAATGACGGACTACAACGGGTAAGAGAAGCCTCACTTTTCAATAACGCGATTTAAAATGTTTAAGTCCACAGGTTTGCAATCTATGTGAATGGAGAACATGTTGTTACGGACATCGAGCTAAATGACGGTGTCTGGCATTTTTTGTGCACACTTTGGGACAGTGAAGATGGCCTATTTGAAATTTATTTGGATGGAGAGCTTCGAAATACTGGCTATAACTTAAGTTCGGATAAGCCTATAGAGGCGAATGGAATCATTGTTTTAGGACAAGAGCAGGACGAAGCAGGATCAAGGTTTAGTGAGGCGGAATCGTTCATCGGGAAAATGGCGTTTTTAGATATCTGGAATCGGTTTCTTCCAACCCAGAATATTAAAGAGTATTACACATCCTGCGAGCCATATCAAGGTGATTTGTATTCCTGGACGGATTTTAAACACCGTATTGTTGGGAACGTAAATGTAAGCAATAATGATTAACGAAACCAGTCGCTTATTGTAGCCATGAGCATTCCTTTCAGATACTTCCATCGCCTTTTTGCATTCCATGTCGACAATATCTTTATTTGCGCAATGGCAACATACAATACTTGGACAATAGAGCATTCCATCGCTGCAATCCAGGGTTTTACCTAGAAGGACCTCTGGTTAGAGACTGCCTACGAACGTCCCAATGGTCATCAAGTTCTCCACGCTGCATTGGTAAAATTCAGTGCAATTTCTTAAATATATACAAGGTAATATTCCTTTTTCTTTTCAGAAATTCGTTGCAAAGCCTTAAATCACATCTATCAAGGAAGAGTATCAATCTCAAAATATACAGCTAACGGCGTTGCCAGTTATTCATGCTTTGATGGTCATAGCCTTGTTGGAGACAGTCAGCGAGTGTGCAAAGACGGCCAATGGACTGGTGCTGCTCCAGAGTGCATCAATAAAATTTCATGCCGTCGACTGCATGTAGCTAATTCTCAAAGAGTTTTGTATGCAAACGAGCAAGGACCCATTATTGAGGAAATGTCTCGTTATCCGTTAGGCACAATTGCTGAATTCACTTGTTTTAAAAATACAACAATGGTTGGTGATAATTTATTAACGTGTGTTGACTCAGGATCATGGGATATTAAAGCCCCGGAGTGTCGTGATCCTAATAAGAAAGTGATCAAACCAACAAGTATGCTGGTAACAAATTCAAATAGGAAAGTCATTTCATTCAACTTCAGTGAAGAAAACAGAAATTCCAGAGAAGAAGTTGCAAAGCATTCATCTACTTATTCTCCTACAGAAGTCAAGATAATACGTTTGCCTACTCAGAAAAGTCAATCTACAACAACCACAACAACTACCAATGTTCCGACTACAGAACAAGTCACCACAACAATGGCTCCAACAACTGTAAAGACCATTCCTACAACCAGGACAAGTGTAATTTCAACCACATTGCGACCGACAACTACAACGAAAATAAGATATTTTACATCTCGAAAACCTACAGTGGCTACGACCCAATCAACAACGACAAGAACGACAATCAGGACAACTGCTTCAACGACCAAACAAACCACAACACTACCCCCTGCTACAACAACCACTCCTCGAACAACATCGACAACAGTGAAACCAACAACCAAACCCACTACAACTACTGTTTCTCCACCAGTCACAACAGTTCCAACCACAGTAAAACCAACGTCAACGTCGACTGAACCTTCTAAATCAACAACAAGTACTACCCCGCAAACCCCTTCGACGACTGAAGCCACCACGGTCCCACCAACTGTGACATCAACAAGCTACGCAGTCACATCAACAATAACTTTCCTTTCTACAACTCAACAAACTCCAGTCAAAAAGTATCCTTTGAGCCCGAGTTTCATAAAATTGCTTAGAGAGTTTATTTTCCGTGGTTGTTCTGTGTCAGATCCTGATCGAATGCCCAAATTATGTGCCAGTGTATCCTCCAATAAATCTCGTTTCGCATCAGAGGCGCAGTATATTCAAGATTTTGACAACAATAGTACAGAGTCGAAACTACTGCAGAATCTTCATCGTGCTGATCGACTTCTTCAGGAAGGTGGGATAGGTGAGATGACATTTGAAAATTGGTATGACTTTATAATTTATGGCAGCAACACTACTGCGCCAGAGACAAGGTTGCCCGAGAAAATTGAAAACTGCTACCGTGTAATAATGATATTCTATATGGACGCACTGGGGGGCCATAGTGATGGCAGTGACTTGGAAGTAAGTGAAAATCGTACGCAGGAAATTAAGCGATTGCTGGCGAAAATGATTTCCATTGCCGGTGAAAATGTTCGGCTTATTAAAAATTCCACTAAGGAGACAACGAGTACAAAACCCAATCTTTGCAACATAAATGAAATTGTGGTTCCAGTCGAAGCCAGTGTGCTGGCTAACTTAACATACGATAAAACATCGGATTCAGAGTTCGTTCCTCATAGAACGCAGGCCGTTTATATGTGCAACGCGGGATTCCGATTAGTGGGACACGGACTATCTGAGTGTGACTCCAATGGGCAATGGAGTAAGCCCAATTATACGTGTGAATGTAAGTATTTTAAGAATATTTTGGTTGCAGAATTATTTATCAATAATTAATTGCAGTAATCTATTGCGAAAATCCACCGCGACCCACAACGATGGAACCGATTTGGAAAAAGGGTTGAGTATCTCAAAAATAGAAAAATTAACTAAAAGTTATTATTAATTTTATATTGTTACTTGACAGATAGCAACGATAAATTTGTGTATGGCGAAAAGCTTAAGTTGAAATGCAAAGAAGGTCACACCATGCATGGAAACCCGTTTGTACAGTGCCAAAATTCTGGAAAGTGGAGCAAAATATTGGCCAGGTGCGCACGAATCTCGTGTAACAAACCAAAGTTGTCCGGAGACGCGACCATCTTATCCGGACGTTCGTATTTATTTCAAGATAAATTGAAAATTGAATGTGATGAAACAGAGGTGGTGGAAATAGAGTGTCGCGCTAATGGCAATTGGCATCCGTTTCAGATATGTTAAGAGCTAAGTTAATTTTCTATCATCTATGTAATATATTTTATGTACGTGTATATAGTTTGTTTTATTGTTATTAGACAACGATTTTTATAAACATTTAGAAAAGAAATTAAACTAAAATTGCTAAAAAATAGATTACAACGATTTTATCATAATATTTGTATGTCAGAAATAGTCAGATGATTTTTCTGAAATTTGTTATATTACAGCGACAATCTACGAGTTTAAGCAAATACTAAATGCGCCACATTTTAATACAATTAATCTCATATTGGGCATCATCGACCGTTTCAAGGATATCTTAACATTTCAGAAATACACACAATTAAATGCAGATGTTTGATAGTGGGGAGAAGTGAGAGGAAACTAAAAACACACGATTCAGCTGAGATTCATCGAGTTTGATCTTTAGAATGGGAAGTAACAGGATTTCATAATATTTGCGAAGGAACGATAAAAGCTCTGTTATAATAATTTTAAGAATATTTGTAAATATTATCTCCCTTACCCTTCCAAATAATCGAACTGCGAAAATGCTCTTTATGTTATGTCGCATTAAATATATAATTCACCACAATCTCAATACTTTTTATCTTTTACTGGGGTGGGATAATAACCCAATAAGATGCAGACTGCAGATCACGCAAGCATTATAATGGAATAAATACTTAAATAAATTGTTTCTTCAAACATTAACGGCATTTTCATGATTCACATTCTTATCATCACAAATCTTGATGGAGTGATTGGATATTTCCTTCACTGGAACAGATGACAAAAGCTGTCTGGTTGAAGAACTAGACGAATAACTGTCACCAGAACTACGTGTTGATGCTGAATTACCGCTAATTGGACTATCCGGCAAGGAGTTTGCAGTCTCTTTAATCACAGCCAATGGACTTGCTGATCCAACAAGACTGTCTTTGGATTTAGATGACTCGAGTGTCTTATTCTGGAAAATTAAAATATCTAAGTAGAGTGATTAACTTAAATGTAAAGAGTTTAGTACCTTTTCAGGGCATAGTGGGCTTAAAATGGTAGTATGTGGATCCTCGGGGGTGTAATAATCGGAATCTTCGGCACCAGCCAACGTAGCAACATCACCAGCATCACTAGCTGATGGCAGTACAGGTCGTTGTTGTTTCTTATCCAATTTCAAGTTATTTTCGTCATTCTCATCATCTGGGTCAGTGTCAGTGTCATCAATTGATTCGTCAACGCCGTCGATATGCAAAGCAGTTCCAATGTTATCATTGGGCGACTTGGAGTTCAGAAGCGGTGACAACTTTTCAGCATCACTGTCATCGTCAGCGTCAGGTGTCGAAAGATTAAGACTTTTCTCGTTTACCAGTTTGACAGTGTCGCGAGACTTACTGCCGCTCTTGAGACGTGGACTTTTCTCTTTCGTTATGTTGTTCGGAGTTGTAGCTTTGCTACTGCTAGTAGTCACATCCTTGGAGGTGTTTTCTTCATGCTCCTTGTTCAGCAGAATCGACATACGAAACTTGATAAAGAAAACAATTGAAATACCAAAACGAATAAGCCATGAAAATCATACATACCTCTGGTCCATTTTTATTTAGCTTTTCTTTCTTGTCAACCACTTTTGGGCTCGTCTTTCCTTCTGCAGTTTTGTTGAGTTTTTCAGCAGCCTGAACGGCTTCAGCATCACTGGCGCCGTCAGCAGCATCAACTGAAATGACATTACTTCTGTGTGCCGGTGGTCCATTCAGCGCTTCTAATAATGATACTGGTACATATCCAGCAGGAGTATGGTCGCAATTTCCCTGTTTTATAATAAATCAAACAGTTAGTAACAAAATAGCCCAAGTATTTTGGTCAATTAACAAACATCTTGTGGACTTTGTGGAGACGTAATACTAGTAGAGAATCCCTTTTGAACAGCCCGAATCTGCAGCAAGGCTCTAAAAGGGGCACGACATATTGGACAATTATTTGCCTGATATCGCAATGAATCTGCACAGGAATTGCACAGGCAAAGATGACGACAAGGCAATATCAATGTATCACGGGTGTCACACATGCAAATAACGCATTCACTTCCGTTATCGTCGGTGTCATCGTCCCCGCCAGCTTTGTTGATGTTTTTGTTTTCGATGCCGTATATCTCTTGCAGTAGATAACACAAACCGTCAACAAAGATCTTCTGCTTTAGGGCACGCAGCACAAACGTACCATCGGCATGATGGTCAATGACGCAGATTGTTGTATGCGACTGCCGTGCTTCTTCTTCAACAACGCAGTGAATTGCCACTGGAAAAACGTCTTTTTCTGAATTGTAAGTTAGCTCATCTTCGGCAAATAACGATGGATTAAAAATGTGTGAATTTTGCGAAAATGTTTGATTAACTCCACGTTTGTAGTGATAAGTCTCAGATGTTAAGGATGAGTCTCTAGGCAAGTAACTGAAATGAAAAATTCAATTTTAAATTATTGAATCTGTTAGAAATGTTTTGGACTTTACCTTAATCCTCCAGCATTGATTTCCTCAGTACAAAAGTAGTAGATTGTTATGGCGCACTTGGCATCTGAGTCAAACACAAACTCAAGATTAAATGAGTTTCCCTTGTTGCCACTGCCATCGCCATGAATTTTTGTGGCACTATCCGGCGCTTTTACAAAACGAACAGATTCCTTCCGTATGTTCACCAAGCTTTTCAGTGTTTTAGTTGGTTCACTAGCTTGTGGTGGTGGATAAGGAAACTGCAAATTAAATAAATCTTCTTCAATCTGCAGATCTTTGGCACCTTATGCGAAAGAGAAAATTAACTCACAGCTGTCGGACGACTACCGAGAAAATTTAGGTCAGCATTTTCACCGAAGAGATATGCCTCCGGTTGTGGTGTGTCAAAACGTTCGCCACCCATTATAAAGTGACTTCCAAAATAATTGCCTATAGTAATTCAAGAATTAAATCATTTATCACAAAAATTTGGGATGAGCCATTAAAAAAGAAGCCATTTGTGCGGAAATGGAAAAAAAAATTGCACAGTAGAGAAAATATTTTGAATGCACAAACCTGATCGTGGTGGATATTTGTAGGCATGATTTGATCCAACATCTGCTTCTTCCACGGTGGCATTCTGACGGCTGGTCAATGCACCCATTGCACTATACTGTTTGCTAATACTATAATTGTAACGATCTGCAAATTATTCGAGTGCACTTTAATAACAAGACGACTTTTATTACTTGTAACTTGACGTTTAGTTTCTATGCTATACAGGATGATTGATCTATGCAGCGCAATTATGCTATGCTTTGGTCTGGTTTTATTGGCCGTGAACCGAGTGACGCATTTTTGTGAAATGTCAGATGGTTATTTTTCAATTACAGTAAAAAGCGCTGCACGGCGAGTAGCGCTATTTCAAGCAGTTGTACCAACGGTAAGAAATAAAATATTTAAATTCGTGTAAAGAAATAACGGACAAACCATATTCAATTTTTGATTTTGATTTCTAAAATATTTTCCCCTGAAATTTGAAACAAAAGAGAGATTAACCAAATTTTTTTTTTACATAAATGTTTAGAATATTTATTTTAATATTTATTTATTATACGAATATAACTCAATTTAATTACTATTAATTTTTAATGCCATACAAAATAAAAAAGGTTGCAGATATGAGTCGTGTAATGGGGAATCCTAACTCGAGGCTACCTATAATAGTTGGAATGTGTATTTAATCGCTCATTCTACCTACATATACTTACATTTCTCCAAAAGTAAAACAAAAATTATTTTATTTCTTTTCATTAAGCACATCATTATCACAGTAAATATTTACAAAAGAATAATTTCAGAATATCATAATCGATTCGCGCTGGACGGTACATGTAATACACGCAAGCAAAATACGACATTATCGTCTTTTATTCTTCATGGTGAGCCGCTTCCAGAAGCTCTGCTTCTCATTGGCAGCCACTGGTACCTGTGAATCGTAATCGTATTCGCGACTTTGTGCATTGTTCGTGGCATTATAGTCGAATGCACCCTTTTGGTCACCCCGCAGCATGTCCAGGAAGTTGTCGGACTTTCTGGTTTTGGGATTTTCACCGAAACGAAACGCCTCCGCCTTCAACTCAGCCTTCAGGTGTTCCTGGTTGTTGTTCTCAATGCGAAACTCGTTGGGATCTTCAACAAACGCTTGCTGTAAATCACGCATAATCTTCTTGCGAATTGTCTTCTTCATGCTGAGATGACGCTCCAACGTCTTGACATCGCCACTAGTAAGCGTCTTGTTGTTATCACGTTTCTTGCGAGAACTTTTGCGGGTGCCACTGTTATCGACATTGCCATTGGAGAAGTCAACGTCAGAGCGGAGATTATTGGATGACGAGTTGCCGCTGTTGCTGTTGTTATTCGTGTAGTTGTTCAATCCAAAGATGTCACGTAAGTGAGGAATTGAGCGTTCAGATGTCATTTTTGCTGGATGTTAATGTTGTCGTCTCTCTGTGGCGTGGGAGTTCGCTTCCTGAAGTCGTTCGTGGAGGGGCAGTAAGTGGCTTACTCAAAATGACTTAAATACTCGGAAAAAATGTTTAGAGGCGGTCAAAGCTTAAGGAAGCAATTGATGCAGACTAATTAACCATTTTCATTGGATGACGCTGGATGTCGTTCACACCTGAAAGAATAACAAACAAAAATAACGGAATTAGTTGCAGGGTACTTAATGGTTCAGGTGTTTTTGATATGTTTATATCAAGCATAATATTTTCTTTATGCGCCCAGTGAAAGCGTGAACAAATTAATGATTTTCTTTGTAAATTATACGAGTATATGGCTAATGAATAATTTATATTAATTAACTAAATATACTTTTAAAATATTACTGTGGTCACTTAGCATGGAGCTCACGAGGAAGCAATATACCACAAGAAGATCTCAAGTCTCACCTGCAGACTCTCCTTGCAGTACACTTGCACAAATTCGTACTTGGCTAATGATTTACTGCAATGCGCAGATTTCTTCATCTGTTGAAAGCTCACCGAGCGTCGTACAATGCGCAAGCTTCAAATATAAATTCTGCATGCCCTTGGCCTGAAATTGGCGCAACACAGAATCAAACAACCAAATATCCATCGTATGTGTTTCAATTTCTATAGTACAATGCAACCGGCCGCATTTACTTTTAGTTTATGTGTCTTTACGCATGTCATGTGTTGCGATATATCCAAGTGGAAAAATAATGGCAAATAGAATTGGGACATCATCTCCATAAATTAACATGCAAATGTGTAAAACCTTTGGTCTCCCGGTCATATGAAAACGCGGGCGTGCGTGTACGCCTTCTATAAATGCACACATACTCGTCCACATGAAACATTTGTCAGACAAAAGGTGACGCGAGGGAGCGACCACCGTTGACCTGAACAATGGTTGTCAGGGAATTCAAATGAAAATGAGAGTGGATGGGCATGAAAAGTGCGATGAATGAAAATGCATGAACAGTCAAAGATAAACGTTTTGCTGTCATAATAAGTACTTTTTCTTTTGTTACCACCGTTTCTATGGGTCAGCAGGTCAAAGCTTACCAAAGTTGTTGACTTTTATTTGTACATAAATATATATTCGTGATTTTTTACCTTTAATTTAAATATAATTTAAAAACTGTTAAAATTTACAAAATTTGTTATATAACTCAAGCAAACAAAAGTACGACCATTCACTTTCAGTAAAATTAGTCAGTCTGCTTAGCCTGTTTTACTTAAAGGGGAAATTCCCACCTACGTTCGAGGCGACCACAGTTTGAACAGCTTACATATTAAATATTGGAATTAAAAACTCGCAAATAAATATTTTTTAACATATTTGGGACAGATGGATTGACCTTCAGTCTTAGCACACCTGTTAAAGTGCGGCATACGACAATTTAACAATATTGAAAATTCGAAAACGTCTAATAGCGTGCAATTTGTTACCATTCACATGCGACAATTTGTCCTATACCACGCATGAGCCATTAATTAATTGAACAGGTGTTTCAGCCATCCGGATTGTTTTGTAATTTGAACCTACACGCACTAAATTTGGCTTTATTTCACGGAAATCATTGTTTCATGCTTTTAGATAAGAATTAAACATATATCACATATTAATGTGACATTTTGGGAGAGATACAAGTGATTAAGGCGACAGGTAATTATTTGTTTGTACTAACGGTAATAGAGACCAATTAATTTAATAAATTGTCTGATAAGATAAGTTATAGATAAAAGTTTTTTATTGTCAAAATGCTATAGGCGTACATTAAATGTTAATGAAAATATTCATATTGAATACAGCCACGATGTTTTAGTTTTCATTTATCTCAATGTTGGTACTCATATGAAACAACACAACATGCAATTTTTATCTTGTTAAATTTAAATAAAAACAGGCGAGGATTACTAGTAGACAACGAATTCGAAAGTATATACAACATAATTTTCAAACAAGATGACAAAATGCCAGTAATTTCCTTTACATGCCAGACGAATCTTCTCACTTCTGAGACCTCAGAGTAACATAGTCAAAGTCACGATAAAACCATAAATTTGATTTGCAATCAGCTATTCAATTGCAATTATGCTCTCTTCAGTTGACTTATGTGCATAACTATGCAAGCATACTTATGAATGATATACGCAAAGCTCATGCGATAATTATAAGATGATTTTGAAAAAAGTTTCACCGATTCAAGAGCTCTATCGTCAATCATAAAACGACGCAGAAATAAAGTCACTTCAGACCACCTTTCTTACTTTCATATAAGTACACTTGGTATTGCATACACTTGCAGTTAATTGAGGTATTTGTACAGTTGGAAATAACAGTTTGTAAACGTATTTTCTTTATCACAGAACCAAGGATTCATTTGTAAGCTGTTTTATTCGTACAACAAAGAAACCTTACGAAATGAACATTTCCGTATCGATTTAGGGATTGGCAAAACCATTTATACACTTTCGGTTTTTTTCTTCTCCTAAATCCTTAATTCACACTGCGGCACGACGACTTGTGGTCGATGATCCTGACACTCAGGGTGAATATAATTTGGGTGTGCCACACTTCTACGCATAACAGGAACAGGAAAGCATACAAGTTTTTCGTGCGTCATGCCAAACTGGATTTTCGATATCTTACACGCGTAAATTAACGTGCATTGTCAGCATTAAATTGTGGTAAAAGAATGAGAGAGTTCATATATGGTAAATTACATATATTAAGTGTAAACAAAAGTCTCGTAAATTCATAATTGCAACATTCAACAGATAAGACGCTGCGAATGGCTTGGTGTGTGCAGTGTGCGTGCATTTCTGGCACAATGGGTAACTTATAAATGCCCTTGAAAATGTTTCAAGCGGTTCTGATGTTTTTAATTAAATTTAAACAACAAAAATTATATGAAGAAACGAAGAAATTGTTGAAGAAATAATGGAGATCTTTGAGAACTTTATGAAGACAATAAAAATTATAAACTGCAAAAAAAAACTTGTAGTTGCTATAGCACAATTGAAATTGATTTGAAGGATTTTCTGTTTTCCCTTTTATGCGAGTTAAAACTCTGTAAGAGTGCACATATATTATAGCTGCAATTAACACTTCATCACAAGCAACCATCCTGCGCTAACTCTATTCAATTAATGGTAATCTTACTAGCTTCCAAGAGTATTGAGGGCAACTTTTAAGACACAAACTTTAGAATAAGAAAAAGTGTCGGTAAATGAAATGCGCAGAACTTATATGGATAATTTATGCAGCTTATTTAACACGCAAGTAAGTGCCGCATGTACGAGTAATTAAACCAATTAGAAATTAATTGTTAGTCCTAAAGCTGATTGTGTGTTTATCTTGTTCAATATGTGTAGATTTCAAGTTGTTCAGTGTACGTTTCTACGTTTGTTTGTAGTTACAATACGAGCAGTAGCGAACAAGCGAGCAGCATTAAGATTGAGACCACTGTACTCATAATCCAATTTCTTTATCGCGCAAATGCTTTGTCACTACGATGTTGCGTCTTTGTCGTCCGATCATCTTCATTCCGGCAGCACATACTCGAAGAGTCCACTAAAACGGTATAAGTCTTTGTTGCTTGTCCTAAAAGCGTCTCATCTAACTTCATGCATACTCTTTGTATTCAATTGTCATTGTTCTTTCACTATTTGTTAAGAGAATGTGAATGATTTTCATTAGCTAAAAGTTAAAGGGTCTAATTATATATATGTACATTAATCGCTTAAGTATGCAATAAAATAAATTAGTTTCCTTCAAATAAATTAAGACATAAAGGTAATAGCAAAATAAAGGCCAAGTTCTTATATTTTTTAATAGCAATATTACAACGACATTCATACAGTTTATGAGTTTTTTTCAAAGCTGCACAAACCATAAAAGCCACGTTTCGATTCCATGAAATCCGCAAAGAAATTCTATTTGAAACAACAAGATGAACTTTCAATTTGAAACAGATTTATTTGTTCAATGATGTCGTTTATATAGGCTTTTCGAATTTCCGTATAGTATTTGCGAATTCGCCGCTCGATTCACGATCGCACAGCAAAATCTTTAAATTGTTAAATGTCACACGTACACACAAGGCACAAGGAATAGGTGAAGACTTTGCACGAGCGGTTCATTGAGTTTGAGCCCCACGATGCACGACTTTTGCTTTCATTGCACAATAGTGCAGTTTGCACGGCAAATACAATTATGAGAATGGAATTTTTTTTGGCTAAATAAAATGGGTCTGTCTTGCGGAGGCGTCTCTCTCTTAAAGTTATTGCACAGAAATTATCAAGTGAGAGTTCTGATTTAAAGTATGCGCGCTTCCGTTTTAAACTGTCGAAAGTTAATCTCCACGATAAACATCACTTAGAGGGTTATTTTACTAAAGACTGTTGATATTATGGCAATTATGTCATTGACAATGAGCAATGAGCATAATTTAAGCGTATATGTGTCACACTTGACTTCCAGCTCTTCTTGTGCGCAAACAATGGATGATGTCTTGTAAACTAAAACTCGTTTCAAATGTAAACCACTTTCCAAACAATTTGAAAACATTCAAAATTGCAATAAATCAGCAAAAGCAAGCCTTTGACTGTCTATATTCAACCAACACAAACTGAAATAATTAAAGCAAAGAAATAAACATGAGGAGCTTTTCATGCTGCATTCAGACCATTTAAATTGAGTAACTTCCAAA